>JAPMAE010000832.1:2010-22883 GCA_036584705.1 Rhyacophila sp. 25_7 | reverse complement strand
GTCATGGAAAATTGGACATTTCGGATGCGCGCCACCCAGAGAAGCCGCGGCGGAATAATAGTAATAGGCTTTTTAAATGAATAAAAAATTCAATGATGCCTCACACATACTTTGTTTTATTTAAATTTAAAGATAGAAAGCGCTAAATGAAAGACCCCATATATAAAAGTATAAATATTGACAAATAACAAATAACAAAAACAAAAATAATTATTTATTATTATCTATATTATAAGTTTCTACTCACGAAGAGATAAAATAATGACAGACAGTGAATATTATATTCGAAAAAGAATTAATAAATCAGCATTCTCATTTATAAATAACATGTTTCTATTAAAATGAGATGAAATATATTTCTAAAAAATAAAAATTTTAATATTAATTTTATTGATATTAACCCATTTATAATACGGCGTGTATGGACGTCGTTTATAATAAGTGTAATATGACAGAATGTCCATAGACGTCCTGTACAGTAAAACGTAATACAATACAACTTTTATAGAAATTGAATATGTTCATTATCTACTTGTGTCATAGTGCGAATATATTTACATCGAATAGTGTCATTTCTTAATTCATATCAGAAATCGTTTCGTAAGAGTCGTAATAAATACACACACTTTCTATAACAACATACCGGGTATGTATGTCGTGACAGTAAAGACTTCTTATTAGTCATAAAATGGTCAGATTAAACTACACATCCAAGATAGAATAAAGGACACTGAAGTCTCTGCTTTGCTGACTTTGAAGGAGAACAGTCGGAGTTTGATCCTTTAATGGTGATGATAATGGTGAATTTCATTTTGACAAAGATTTCCGAAGAATGATAGTGGCAAATATACTACGACACTATGTGTATTGACATCGCAAAAAACCCTTTTTTATAGATTTTAGTCATTTCTATATAACTAAATCGAAAAGTGGCAACAACATTCCCGATAATTTAATATCATCACGTGGCACATCACGAACATTATTAGTTGGTATGTGTCCGCGAATAGATTTACTATATTTTTTCTCGCTATATATGGATATATATATATCATAAAAAATGTAATATCCAATTAATAAAGCATACGCTAATATTATAATATATCATATACAGCTCATTTACATTTACTTGTATTTCAGTTTATTTATGTATAATTGAAATATCTGCATAGGTTGAATTGCTCATAATGATGAAATAACGGCGTATGTGTTTAATGCTCAAACAGAAATCAAATTATCTTCATACAAATCTTACACGTGCTCTATATTTGGTACAAAATATCTGCTTTAGTCTGGCCTTTATCGCGTTTCAACATTTCACCGTACCACATTATCGCTCACTATTATACAATGTGTCTTCTTGGATGCACTTAACTTAAACTCTTACAGTTCGTCGAATATAACACTAAAAATAAAATTATTCAATAAATATTAACGAAATTTTCTGTACTAAATTACTATAAATTTTTATGTTTTATGTTGAAAACATTCACATCAATAATATAAAAATATATTTATACAAAAGTAACATTCTTATAAAAACAAAGTATGCAGTACAGACAAAATTAATTAATTATAACAAATTGTGAATCCGCATATAATGGAATAAAATAAATTAAAAATAACAAAAAAATCTTTCAATTTCAAGAAGTCTTCCGTATCAAATTAAAAGAGTATTTGAGGAATAAAATAATACAAAAATTTGCCTACACTCATTCTCACGCACTTAAAACTAATTTCTGAGGTAATATCCATCATACAGAATGCAGCAAAACTGATTAAGTGGTTAGCGAAGGATCAATACTTGGGCGGTAGGGGGGGGAAGTACATGCATGTAGTCTTCTTCTGTTCCATCAGAGACCCGATTTTTGTAGCCATTATATCAAATATAGTATTATATTTTGATAAAATTAAATCTAATAAAACAGGAAGCAACTATTGTAAGGCAAATCACAAATAGAAAAATTAACACGTTTTTCTTTTGTGTTTAAATAAAATTAATGTTCTCTGTCATTAATCATTGATGGAAAGCCATTATACCAAAATATTTTAATATAACTTTTTACTATTTCAACTCTTAACGCCTATTTTTTTGTAAAATGCCTTGTTACTTTTATTCAAAATATACTGTTTTGAAACAGTCGGGTAGTTTTATGTGTAAAAGTGGCAAATTCTACAGTTTGATGTTTTTTATTATACTTTGGATGAAAATATTCTAGTTTAATATTAATATCTATGATAAACGTAAGAACACGAGTTTCTCTTCAATTATTGACTGCGTGTTTGCTATATACCTACGTTAAAATAATTTGCAACGTAACTGAAATAAAAATAGTGAAGACTTGTTGGAGACAATTTTCCTGAGACCCCATCTCGGCGATGCATAATTGTATGGAGATTGCACAGAGTGTGGTCTGTATTCAAGTAAGAGAACACAATTTACGCGGGAACAACATTACCCCAAGCAGTGCAGCCACGAGATGTGAGATTAAGTCGTTAATGGGTTGCTAGGAATAAATTTCAACACGAGTGCGTAAAAAGTATTAAAAAAAGTCATAGAAAAAGTGTAAAGAAAATGCTTACCTCGATTATTTTAGTGCATTATTTTAAACAATTAAATATTTCACTTCATTGCCAGCAAAAGAAGGCTTACTTAATTAGTGGAAGAATATGAGTTACGCAAGATAGCAAGAATAAAAAAACGTTGTTGACTAAAGGAATATGTTGATTAGCTGCCATTATTTTTTTCAATCAAACCAAGCTTATTAACTTATCATTCAATTTTCATTTAATTACAAAACTTTTGATAATTCTAAATAGTTTAATAAAAATCAATATACATGTACAGATTTGAACTAATAAACGTTATAATATTCTTGGTATTTTTCTAAATATTTTAAATTATATGCTTTTACGTATCATGAGCTTGATTTCATGAAAAATCTATTGTGAAAATAAATCATAAGTTAAAAATACTCTTAAAATCTATAATATCCAATATGAATCGTACAAATATCAGTTTCGTATTTTTTTTTAATAAATTATATTTATTAACTATATTATACGACGAACTATATGAGAGAAATTAAAAAAATATTATTTATTACACAAAAACGCACTAAATTTTCATTTAATTAAATTGTACAACCAAATTTTATAATGTATGAGTGTATTTAATTAATCACGGTATTGTTAAAATCATATTTATAAAAAGAAATCTATTCCAAACTCTGAGTACCTAATAAATCTAATTGTATGTTATTATAAAATAAATCACTTTATGAGGGATGTATTTCAAAGTAAACTTATTCCACTTCAACAAATTTTCTGAAAAATGTCAAAAAACTGTTGACGGAGTCGATATTACATATTTTTTTGTTATTTTCATTGCAAATTTTATTTTACACTACAAATGGATATAATAAAAAAAATATGTAATATCGACACCACAAACTTTTTTTTGGCATTTGCCACAAATTTGTTAAAGAGGAATAAGTTTATTTTGGAAATATACTCCTCATTTTTATTTACTTTTTGAAAAAACAAATATAAATAATAATAACTTTTTAATTATTTTTTTTAATTAACAATAGTTTGTTTGCTAAAAAATCAATTTACTTATTTTTACAACAAATTGTTTAATATATATATATATATTTTTAATATACAAATCTCTTATCTTACTTCTGTTAAACACAGTACTCGTTGGACTATATATACATTCAAGTATCTTCATATAAAACTAATGACTATACCGTTTAATAAATATTTATATACTCTTAATTTAAAATCCCGTATATGATTTTATTAGACACCAAATAGAAAATATTCCTAAAACGTACAGAAAAGTACGACTAATATGGGTTGTGTCCATCAAAAGTAAGATTGGATATTTCTAGGATGAGAAAACTTTTGCAAACCCTAAAATTTCAAAGGGTAGTTGTCACGAGGGCTGTTTGCAGTAAATCCAGATATCTCTCCGCACTTAGCCTTCGGAGGTCGAGTGATGTCGTGTTAGTAGCAGACACCTATCTTAGTAGATAACTCCCTCCCACCGACGAAGAGTGGCGCGTGTCTGTCAGCCAAAGTCATGGATTAACAAAACACATCTCCATAAGGTAATCCTTTCGTGAATGGTTTCAAAAATTTGAGTTCATAACAGTTTGATTAAGTCAATATGAGTTATACTAAATGAAAATCTGTATACTAAAATTTATCTAAATAATAGTTCCTCGTTATATAAAATATAGTTCTACGTGAAGAGAAAACACTTGATTGATATAGTTAATACGTATACATGGTATACGGTTAAAATGTATTTGCAAACATGAGTTCAAGAAAAAAGCATGAAACTGTTTTATATGTTAATATAAAAACAGAATAAGCTATTTCGATTAGATATTTTTCATATAACCCGGTTTTACAAAATTAGTTATAAATTCTTTCGAATATTATTGTACTGCAATTGTATTGTTGGGTTAACCGTATCATAGAATAATATCTTCATATGTATTCTTTTTAACCATATACGTTTTAAAATTAGGTATATGGATCTTCACAATGCAAAGATTTTTTTGACAATTATTAGCTCAACCGTTTCGAGTTCGTGTCCTCCCTACATTACAAATGAATAATCATTTGAAAAAAAATTGCAACCAGCACAGCAATTGAACCCGTGGCCACCGCTGGCTAAGTGTATGCGCTATCTACCAGTCCAATGACGGCAACAAACATATGTATACTCTATACATAAATATATAAACTTAATACATCAGTTATAAAAATGAATTGACAACATTGTTATATCATATATTTTTCTTTTTCAAATGTTTCCAAGTTTGTTTTAAATTTACAAACACCTTAAAAAAAATCTATTTTCATTCTCTAACAGCCTTTTAGAATTTACTAAGCCACAAACTGATAATGTTTCAATTATATCTACCCGTATGGTAAAGATAGCGACCGTTTTGACCTATCTTAGATGAGATTGCCTGATTCATGTAACAAAGCACACGTCTTCTTTAATCCAACTGGATTCCTCCATCATGGAAGACCGTTAAATACCATTCATGGAGTAAATTTGGCGGAGTGTTAGTATAATATAAGAGTATGTAAGAATATCAGCCAGCGATGAGGACTTATTGAGGTGACTTGTGATGCCCGAACGATTTAGCTAAGAAGGAATAATAAATAGAGCTTTTTTTAAAATATCAAATCAAAAACATTTTTAACTTTCACCAGTACTAGATTACCCCACAAGCAAAGTAAGCAAGTGATTGGTATTATACGAAAGGGGGCACCACAAAATTATTTCATACATGAGTTTATCATTTAAATTATTAAAATAATTAAATGTAATTAATTTTCAAATTGTTTATAAAAAGTTTTATCCTGCAAAATAAAGTATACTGTGCTCGCAGATTGGAAGTCATAGAAATTTTGAATAAGTTTAGATGCACTAAAATAGTGCAAGAAACGGTTACGAGCTCACAAAACGTACTTAGTTTAGTTACCAACTGTCACTGGGTTAATTCCATGTTCATTTATAACCTCATTCTTGCTTTTAAAGCCTCAAATCTGTAGGGTTACTTAATGACTATTACATTATTTAGCCCCAACATAGTGAATATTTTGAGAGCAAGGACACTCAGATGAGTAGGTCATGTTGTAAAGTGCGACGAATCTAGAACTCTCAAGAACGACTGGAGAGAGAGGGAGAAAGCTAGAGACAGAGAGGCTTGGAGGGAAGCTGTGCACCATGGACTTGAATGTATTGTAGTACCAAATTATAATAATAATAATGATGACTATTCCGATAGCACACTCGGCTCTGACTGTTTAATCTATTATCAAAGACTATTTTAAGAAATACTCTTGTAGACTTTGATTGGCACTACGGTATGCATGGTACTTATTTTCCTAAAGTTATACTGTGGGTACGCTTTCAAATAAAGAAACCTTCTGCTCACCAAAGGTCTAACCCATCGTTAATCTCCCATTGTGATAGATTAAGATTGCCGTTTTCTTTTAGAGCAAAATATGTTTTAATTTTTTTCTTATATAATATAATTGTGGTATAATAAAATATTTATGCTGTTAATATTACTAGTTTTTGATAAAATGTCGTGTAAGTAGAAAAAATAAATTTCATACTGTAATACTATAAATTATATTTTAAGCGTCTATTTACAAAAGCGATATAATCACATTTCAATATTTACGTGAAACAATGTTCTTGTTTCAAGGTAAAATTTTGTTTTATGTTAAGATTCTTTATTTTCATCAAATTCTATGTTCAAACTTAAACAAAATAATGGCGTTTATTAGCTGATATACTTTATAATTAAATAAATATTTAAATGCTCGCGGAATCAGCCAGATTTTAAATATTCCGATGCAACAGCATTTCACTTTTTATTTTTTTCATAAATTTAGATAAGAGTTTAGAACATAAAATTTTCACACAGAGTAAAATTGTGCGCAGAATTCGATCGTATTTTATCTCGATTTCGACAAAATGTGCTTATCTCGCTTTTGTAACTAGACGCTATATTTGTAAAAGTCAGAAACTTTTAATTATAATTTGTAAAATACTCAAACTGTAATGCTGCTATTTTTAATTCATCAAATTATATATAAATATATATATATTTAAATACGATATTTTAAGTAATTAAAATTTTAGTAAAATAGTTATTATTCTTCTATAATGGGGAAAAAATCGTTTAATTTCATAATTAATATTCTTGTGTTGTTGTTTGTAATTTTAAATGCATATAAAATAAAAAGGATAACTTTTTTACATTTTATTTTCAATATAACGAAGTATTTTTTTCGGTTCCGTGAAGTTCACTGAAATGAGAAATAATATTATTATATGTTTGTAGGTTGAAGCCTTATTTGCCTTAAATTTGAAATAGAATTATCTTTTTGGGCTAGTTAAATTATAGAATTCTTTATTATATAGTAACTAGATTGCTGTAGGCAGTTTAATTTTATTTACTTAATTTCGAAATGTAGTCTAATAATTAAAATATAAAACTTATTATATTTTTATAGGTTAATATTTAAAAATATTATCAATAAATTGTATGTGTAATATTACTTTTGTTTTCTTCGCAAGCGAGTGGATAGTGGCATCTGACTCACAAGCCGAGGGTCACGGGTTCAAGACCCGTACTGGTTGCAAAATTTTTTGAATGTTTATTCATGTTTATGGGGACGAATCCGAAACGGTTGAGCTAATAATTGAAAATTATAACTCGTCAAAAAATCGTCAAAAAAGGCAACCTTCATATTGTGAAGATTTGTATGCTTCATTTCGGAGCAAATGTGGTTAAAAAAAAGAAAAGAAAAAATTAGTATTTGAAAAGATGTTGACTATTAAAATATATTCTTTCCGGAGAACGTAATATACTTTCGGGTTAAATCACTTGACATTAACAAAGCCGATATGTAAAAACGGATCTGTTTTAGTAAAATTGAATATTATAATAAAGTAGGTCTACATAAAGTTTCGGCCAAAGACAAAATTTATCGCAAAGCCTTGATCTTTGCTCTGTTGACACGAGAGCGTTAAGGGTAGCTTCTGAAAATAAGATTGGTTGCTATTTCATATGGTAATGCAGCTCAGCGTATCGAAGCCCCAAGGATACCATAGATTTAAAGCTTATGGTGGTTTTATTTTGGCAAACTTTTGACCCTTTTATATTGCGATGCTCTAAGTGAAATTTTCTTTACGTTACTAATACATTTAAAGCTGCAAAACCAACATAAAAACTTTCGTGATCTTCTCGGTGCTGTGCATGCCGATTTGTTTGTTTGAGTTAATAATATATTCATTTTTTCTATCTAGCCCTGAAGTTTTGTATTCTTCCGATACTAAAATACTATAAATAAGTTTGAAAAAGCATATTTGGAATACATACTTTTTGTAACATATTTTTTTATAAATAAATACTATCTTCTTATTTTATGTACGTTACAACCATCACTGCAGACTCTTATTGCAAAATATTGTACGAAATGACTCTAGAAATTCTCAGTAAACAACTTTATTGACCTATTTCTGTAACGCAGTTTTACTATAAATATGATATTAATGTCCATTTATTTAAACCATATTGTGCTTTACGAAATTTCTTAGCTTATTACTAGAAGCTGCAGTTCAAGTTCAATAATACGTGCCAGAGCTTAATGGGTCATCGTTTAGTATGCAGCATTCGAGCACATTGATGATGAAATAATTCATTTTGCAAACAGTGCATTTGAAATCAAAATGTGATAAGAAGAAAATAAGCAGCATTTACTCATAACTTATTTATCTTTTGAAAAGTAAGTTATTAAATAAATAGTACATTAACACTATGGAGACAAAAATATAAACTGTTCTAGTGAGCAAAAATATTTAGTTGTTTTGTTGTGAATTGTTTTTACAAATAATTTCCTAAAGTATATTTAAAAAAATCGAAGAACAATTTCATTCAGTATATATAATTATGATATATAAGCTATGATTGTTGGATCGTTGTAGTCGCAATTCGTGGTAGTACCTTTGCCATAAATAAACATGCCAACTAACAATAAGTTGTCATCGCTAAGTAATTTCTTTAAATAAAATTCTCCGTAAAAAATAATATAATTAAAATTACGGATTCATTCGCC
The DNA here is from genome assembly GCA_036584705.1 of Rhyacophila sp. 25_7. NCBI lineage: Eukaryota > Metazoa > Arthropoda > Insecta > Trichoptera > Rhyacophilidae > Rhyacophila > Rhyacophila sp. 25_7. The sequence continues at coordinate 14,219 of JAPMAE010000832.1, read as the reverse complement.
AAAACAGTATACTAACATTTATATTTTAACCACACTTTTTTGTAATTGTAAAATATTTAAAAAAAATTGGAATATTATTTTAAAAAAATGATTTTATCTAATTTGTAATAATAAATATTTATTAACGATATATCAATATATTATATATTTAATTAATGATTAATATATATTTGATTAAAAATATAATGGATTTAAATAATAATTATCATAATATATTAATGGGTGAGGTGTGATTTGAGTTGTGAGGTGTAACTTTTAATAGTTTAATAACCTTTTCATATTCTGCATAATATTTATTAAATATCAGGTTAATGGTTTATATGTTGAATTTAATCATATAAAATAAATACAATTCAGGAAGATAACACACAAGAACGATAGTAAATATCCAATAGAATACTATTGATACTAAAAAGTCTAGATAATTTACATTAATTTGTTTATATAAAGTATGAGAATATACTCAATACTTTGATATATGTAAAAAAATAGTAATTTCATAAAATATGGTTTTGAGCTATATTTTTAAAATTTGTAATAATTATCATTTACTTGAGGTTACCTTTTCAAAATATTGATGTTATATTCAGTACACAATTAAATATATTATGTTTTTTTACATATTTGCAGATACCCAATATATTGTACATTCACAGTAATTATATATCTGAAAAAAAAATGTGTTATACAAGTATAGATAAAAGTCAAACATATTTAAAATCCATTTAATAATTTAAACGTTTTTTATTGGATCTCCTTTACAAAATTATATCAAGCATATTTGTTTTTATAAAATACATGTTGTTTGAAATATTAAAAATTATATCGAAATTATTTTTCTGTAAATCAATATTTGTTCAATAACGAATAAGTATCAAATTGTAAGGGACTACTAGATTAAAAAAAATACAGCAATAAAATATCAATTTTACTGAAACAAAAATGTTATTCATTCATTTTTTCTACTGTCTACTGCAAAGACTATGAATCAAAAGTTCCTCCATAGTTTATAGTTAGTCAACGGCAAATCCCTTTGGCGCTATTGATGAGTAGTGGTTAGATGCTCGGCGTACTGCAAACAGAGGGCAGGGTATCCGCCATTCCCAGTTCAAAGAACCCTTCGCACTTTTGCTCCCATTAACGCCGCAGTCTCGTCCCCTTCCGTGTAATTTGTCCGCGAGCCTCACGACACGACTAAAGGCTATGCTAATGAATTAATTACCAGGGGGATACCATTATATTGGTCAGTAGATGACAACCATTTTTAATTGAGTACTACAAAATGTTTGAATCGTCATGTAACAAGGAATAATTACAAACAAAAAAAATATTAATATCAAGGTATTAAAATGTAAATGTTAGCTAAAATCAAATGTATTATTTATTTATCTATATTATTTAACTTCATGATAAATGTTAAGGAGTGGATTTTTTATTATAAGAGATTCTGTTCAAATAATCTTAAATATTTATTTAAAGATACGTTTATTTTTTTTAATTATCTTTTTTTTAATTAAAAATCTATTCAAGTTGTTCAAAAAATCTCAATATAATATACACAATAAACTGAGATTAACGCATGCTAGCACAATGTATAGGCTCAAATTAATGGTGTAAAAAATCTAATCTGACAGCAGTAGACGGCCTTCAACAAACCGCGTAATATTTTTTCGTACGTTTTTTACCCTCCCCTTTCCATGTAAATATGTAGACATTCAGCTTGACGACCCTATTTCTCTTCTCAAAGGTTACCTAACTTTTCACATTAAATATGAATGCAATTGACAATCAATTCTTATCCACTTTTTGAGAAGGAAAAATATTACGTAACAAAAAAAATTAACCCACCCTCCCCCTTATAATGCCATATAGATGTTGGTAGTCATGCCTCCCCTCCACCTTCTCAAGAGCATTATGTGGTTTTAGGAAGACTCGATACCTTACAAGATACTTAAGATGTAGTATATGAACTTTGAGTTGGGTTCAATCAGATAGAAAAACAAATAAATAAATACCTGAAGTTTTCAATTGAAAACCATAAATGAAACAAAATTTCATAAAAATGCCTGTCATAGCTTATGCGTACAGAGTAAAATATGTAATATATTTATAATTATAACATAAATATAAATTAACAAACAGTTTTTTTCCATTGTTGCCGCACGCATTTAATTAAATATTATAGTTGAAATAATGTAACAATTTAAATTAAATATATTGCCCTCGTAGGTGAATAGAAAGTACATCCGACTTATAAGCCGAGAGTTGTGGATTCGAATCTATAGCCTGCAAAAAATGCACAGGTTTTTTCATGTATATTTGAAACCGCAACATGGACCAAGTTAGTTTCTAATAACTGATAATGATTACTTTGTGTGATAATTAAAAAAATATATCAAACCAATCTTCATATTTTGGACATGAATATGATCCATATGAGATGAATATGGTTTAAATATAAAGAACAATTATGTTTATATAATACGAGTAAATGTATATTTTAATAGGTAATTTTTATATCGCAATGTATAATGAAACAGACTGATAAGGCATGTTGTTTATATATGTATTGGTTGAATGAATAATATCATTTATCTATACGTTATCTAAGTGTACAATGAAATAGATTTTTCGTCTCTCCTAAAACCGTTCAATGCAGTGCCACTACATTTTTTCGGTATACGGACCGGTATATATTATATCATACAATTTACATCGTTGACTCTAAACTGTTACCAGTTTAAGGACTAAAATTTAACCAAATCTACTTTAATGCATTTCTTTACATACAGTAAAATAAATTTAATATTTATTAAAAAATAATTAAACAATTATTTCTGTATATTTCTTTAATGTTGTTGCTTCCTGTAGATTCCTTAAGACTTAACATAAAAAGTATTACAGAATAATAATATCTGCTCAAATAATTGCATGCGGTATAATAGGAATACACACGTTTCTTTTATTATATTAATTAAAGAGATTATTTTTAAGATCAAGACAATCAACTAAAAACTACACAAAACTATGCAACACCTAGTTAAGCCAATATACAAAATATCTCATTAAAAATTCAAAAACTTCATATTGTCATAGAATAAAATAATGTTTTTTTTAATGTTTGACATATATTTGCATTTTAAATTAAATTGTCTTTTTGAAATTGTATTATAAGATGTAAGACTTCTTTTTTTTTCTTTTGTGTTCTTTTATTAAAAAAAATAGTCGTTAACGTCATGACATTACAAAGTCAGCATAATATTTTTTACACGAACGAAAATGATTGTTCTTTGTATTAAACACGTGTCACATGTTCAAGGTTGCCAGCATCTGTATGTAGGCCTACCGTAAACGAAGCCTTCGCGCATCTTGTCACGCGGCAACTGGCAACACCGAGTCGGCGGAAACTCCCGGCCCTATTGTGAGCAACGTGTTGTACAAAGTGCAAGTTAATGCCGCGAATAAAAGGTACGATAATGCTATTTAATGATACTGTTCCATCTATCCGCAAATGTTTTAAGTATTACATTATAGGAAAATTGTAACTTTTTATTATTATGCGTCCTGTCACACATTTATGTATATAGTATTTGTTCTGTCTCGTATTTCTAAGAGAATACCTTCTAAAATATGTTTTTTTTTTAAATATAATATAGTCAGTAATTAATATGAAATAATTATTTTAAGGATACTTGGCTGATATACAAAGCATAAATATTAGAGTTAGACTAATATAAATTATAAACTTTCTGTTGTATCCATTTCAGGTTTAAAGTATATATTTAAAATATGTATGTATTATGCACACATGCTTTAAAAATTGCAAGACTTTTGTTTTTATAAAAATAAGATTTTTTTTTTTGTGAACTATATATTCATTCAGTAGATATTCCAAATAAAATATAAAATACAATTCAGGTCGTAATTATTTAATTTGTTTTTTATTTACTTCCTAATGCAACCTTCCTGTCGATTGCGAAGCAAAATTTAGTCAATCCCAATTGTGAATTTTGAAAATAATTATTATTTAAAAAAAAATTAAATATGCAATAATTCCGGACGCAGAAAAATTGGTTTTGCTATATTCTTGATTATTTGCTAATGAAGTGGTTTATTTTGAAAAACTTAACTATATTTTGTGTTTCAAAAATATTTTTTTTGTACATTTGGAGGACTGGAAAAATAGCTAGTTTTATAAAAATTATACGATATATCGATCGCCATGAAAATTAAAATTAAAAGCAGCTCCCAGCCTCAAAAATTTGAGGTATTCTTGTTTTATTGAATTGAGTTATAAAATAAAACCGATTTTAACAACTTTATCTAGAAACATAATACTTTAAATGACCTTCATGCTACCAATCTTCGATATCCACAATATAATACATCTAAAATACATCAATGAATATTAAAAAGTACTAATATGTGCCAAATGATTTGATTTGTGAAAACATATTTTTATATTGACATCTCAGGAAAAAAATACAACTATTAAATGTTCAAATAAACGTTAAGAAAATTTGTAAATTCATCAAAATTTATGGCCAACAAACTTTTAGTAAGTAAGTACATTCAACAAGAATTTGAATATTTAAATTGGATTTCTACGTTTTATAAAAAAGTTTTAAAATACTGTAAAATAATAAACGGTTTATTTAAATCAATTTATTTAACATAAAGTTTTCGACTTATCCTATACTTTTCAATTATAAAGAATTACCATGAGAAAAAAACCTTATGTAAAATTATTTAAAATAAAATTATTCTGTAAATATACTTTATAACATTAACTTACGAGTAGACTAGAAATTTTGTTGCAAACTCGTCGAGTTCATTATTTAGACTTGAAGGTCGTGAGGTTTTTTAGAAAATATGCTTCAACTTTGATTATTTTCGACTACCTTTATAATATTCTTTCTTTAGAAAATTATCATTTTTTAATATTTTAATCTATCAAAATCATTAAACTTTATAAGAAAAATTTACAAATAATGTACTTCTATGGAATCAAAGTTGCAATTAACTTTTTAATTGAAAATTCAAAATAAATATTATTATTATGTATATACCATTTATAGATAATAATTTTATATTTATAGTTGCTCAAATCTCTAATTTTTTATAAATATACAACCACATACAGTAGCCCATACACTAAAAGGCAATCAACGGATAATGAAATACAAATAATATCATATTTTGAAAATATGTGAATGAAATGAAAATATATATATATATAAAATTATCTTGGGTACAAATAATAACTTCTTTTTAGTTCTTTATTTCTCATTCTTAGTCTAAGTAAAAATAAAAAAACAAGTAAAACAGTACTATTTTTGATGGTTTCATTCGTTTACTTCAATTGACGTGCAATGCATTTTCGGAAAAAATTTACAGGAATAATTTTTTAGCTGATTTAAATTAAGATTACGATAGAGGAAAGCAATACTCGATTACTTTTCAGCTAACTCGACAATAAGTGATCGAACTATATTATTTTATGTCAAAAAAATAAAGGCAAATATATATACTTTATTGACAATAAAAATAGTTGCTTTGAAATAAAAATGACTAACACAATATAATATACAACTTTGATAAAAAATCATTTGATAGAAATAAAGTAACAAATTGTCATTTTACAAATTTAAAATCTGTTTCTATTAAGGTCTACCGATAACCTATAAAATATACACTCTACTAAGACAAACACCCTTTTTTTAAAACAATGATTTTTTAAGTATTTTTGTTGTTGAAATTAATTGATAATATCACTCACAAACATTTAAAACCAAGTAAAAAAGCTTAACCCTCAGTTTTTTGGAAAGTAATTTTATTTTAAAATCCTAATGTATACATATTTATACATTATATACGATATACACATTCTGTCAAAAGGAATTAATTTAGGAAGGAAGGAATTAATTCAGCTTTAAATTTTAAAAATAAATGACCTAGAAAGTTTGTATGGAAAGGAAAAAAGCATTGAACCTCAATTTTTATGATTTTCCTTTAATAAATTTTTAAATTATCAGATTATCAGAAAAATAAAACACCAATTTATTGCTCATCATGCACTTCAAGTTTGAGTTGATGTGACTTTGACTAAAAATCATTAAAACACGTTTTTTGTGCCTCCTGCAATTTTTTTCTGTGGTGGTTAATCTCTTTTGCCTAAGCACAGTCGATTTGTATTGTATAGTATTAGTAGTATTTTTTTACCTTTAAAGCTTTTTTAATATTAAGATTGTTTCAAAATTTCAAGAAAAACTGAAAAAAGGCATCGAAAATATTTATTGTTAAAAGATATAAAGCATCATTCATATTACAAAGTCTAAATATCTAATATGACGTATATTAAATTACTACGTGAATAATTTGAGCATATTATTTCATTATTACTTTCATATAAATGTATATAATATAAATCTTTAAAAAGTGGACAAATTAATACATAGAAAGTTATTGTTGATGCTTTGAGAACAAACAACTATACAATTCCCATTAGTCTTATTGTATTAATTACTGTTATGGAATTCATTCTCCCGCAGTGCTTAATCATCAGATACTTGCCAATTTTGTTACTGATTATTACAGTTATCACAACACGATATATAATGTTGTCTTATCACATATGCTATAAGTTAAGTGGTTGAGTATAAATCAAAATCAAGAAGCGACGACAACCCCTTTGACAGTTGTGGATTTACAGGGATCGCAGAGTATCTTAGAGCGTTTTTGCCGCAAAAAACAAGAAACTTATGTCACCAGCTTTGAAACAGGCAGGCAACGGATTATATTATTCTATAATACTATATTAATACATATTTTTTTGACAATACTAACTGATGTTTTCTTTTATTGTATTAAAAGTTCGAAATTCAGTATTTCCTCATTTAGATATTTGTTTGGTGAATTATTTTGACCACAGTATTTATGGACTTAAAAAAAACTATTAAAAACAGTCATCGGTAATAATAATAGATATTCTATTTACATATAAAATTATAATATAAATGGCTAATATGACGTGCTTAAAATAACACATTATTGAAAATAAAATTATACTAAGAAATCACCAAGACATAAAAATAGTTTACGTATTTTATAAATATACTATGTTAACTTGATAAAATATGTTATTCCAAAAACCATAAAATAAAATCTACAAAAGCTCCTTTATCACAAATAAATGGTTGATATAGAGTATTTATTGCAAATATTCTTTTGACAAGTTTTTTTTTACATTTTGGGAAGAATAAAAGCCATCATTTTCGATTTCTTAGATATTAATAGGCCTTTACATATTAATATTTGCCGGAATTATATAGATGTCATTCAAATTATTCATAAGTCAAAATTTTTAACACAATAGTTTAAAATTATTCAAAATACATACATAAAACAATTAGCTAATACTAATTACATAGTAGTGATTTGTAGGAGTACATGTGACTATTTTATTTTTGTCATTATTGAATAGTTTTAACATTGATTTATATTATTAGTAAACCATTGTTAAATTTCAATGAAATCTTAAAACTATATTTGAAAAACTAAAAGTATAGTTTTATTTTTAAATAACAATGATATTTGTAGCTGATTGTAGTTTTTATCAAAAAATATATATCAATTGATAGTAATTCAACAATGATCTCGTAAAAGTGATTTTCTTCTACAACACATTTTTAATTGGCACACTGTCAATATTAATTTTATTAAAAGGATAAGATGAATTAAATAATAAATGTACAATATATGTAACAATATTATTAAATGATGATTGATGATTATATAAAAATGGCGTAATTAAAAAAATCTATTGAACAACAAAAGTACGCCTTATTATGTCGTGTGTTATGTACCTTATTATACGAACAATATTAATATCGTGTATTAATATTATTGATCCAAAAAATATATTTTTGGTCCAGTAAATAGTTTTCTTTACAATAAATGACATATTATGTGCATTTATTTTCGATATTATTTCTTTCCATTACACATTCCAATATAACTAAAAATTATTTAATATATATTTTAAATAGAAAAAACTCTAAATATTTTAATATGTATGCGACATCAAATTATTTTCATTCTGAGTAAAGAGGGTTAGAATGAAACATATCTTCTTAAAAACAACAAGTTTATACGCAGAACCAGCCTAAGGCACGTAGAAACTTGTAAGCAAAACACATAACAATGTTTTACTTGCGCAACTAAAACTAATCCAATTCGATGTACTGAAGTTTTCAAATTGTGTTGCTAATATCCTTTTTTATTTCTCGGTATACTAAATTAAATTATTTGTAATGAACATACTCACAAAATTAATGTTAATTTATTCGTAAATCTCTTGAAAATACAATTTATATTATAGTGGTCTAAACATCGTGTTCTATCTTTTTATGAAAATATTGTTAGTATTTTGTTTTTATACATTTTGAAAGTATAAAATCTACCGATAAATTTACATGCTAAATTCCCCTATAACGAATAATAAAAAACAAAAGTTTTGAAACGTATTTTTTGTAGAATCGGACAAAAATTGACACAAAATAAATGAAAGAACTTTTTGATGAACTGTTCATTTCAATATAATCGTAGTTTGTGTGTGGTAGTATGTGCAGCATTTTTTTTTTATTTATGTTTTTAAATTTGATTTTTTTCTTTCTATATTATTGTATGATTTCTCTGACATATTATAAAACGTATTTTCAGTAAAACAAAGTTATTTCTTGGTAGCGTGATTAAACTTGTAAAAGGATAACTTTATCAAAAGAATAATTTAATTTAATCATCATATGCAGTTCGATAATTTATCTTTTTCAGTCTTATGGTAGTCATACACCTTTATATAGCAGTGTGACTAAATAATTTTGATTTTCTTCATTTAGTTACGTGCCAACGCCCAAAAATGTATTTTTAAAGCCTTTGAATAAAAATCATGTATCCTGATTTTATTATTCATAAAACAAACTGTAAATGTTTTATACAAATTCAGATAATATAGTGTAGTTAATTAAAAGCTACGATATTTAGATTACAGGTTTCACAAAGCGAATCTGTCAACTCTCTCAAAGACCGCATTGAAAAGCGATGACGCTGATAAATTAATTTGAAGGCTTTAGTTATATTATTAGGCGGTCACTCATTCGGCGCTCAAACAAAGCCTTATTCACATTACTAAAAATAATAGCATTGCTATTCTGGCAATGACAATTAATCTTTTACGTCAAACGCACACTTTTACAGTTTCTTTTTACGTCTACTTTTTTTCTGGCTTCTGGGATATTTATTCTTGTTCATGTCAAGAAAAAAACTTAGCAGCGAGATTGTCCTATTGTGGCTAATTTATATTGAATTCTATAGCAGTTTTTTCTTTGTTTGTTTAAGGTTCTGATAATATCATAATGACTTGTACGTTCCGAGAAATGGTTGTATTGCCTACCCATCCATTATAAATATGTAAATGATATGTGTTACATATTTTTAAAAATAAATAGCTTCAAAATCTTGATATATTTTTTTTAAATTTTGTTATATTAATTATTAAAATGACATAATGTTATCTTTATGTCTGGTCACAATTTCAAACCCAAATTGGTTAGCAAAAAAAACCTTTGCATTCTAAGAGTTTCAAAAATGAAAATAAAATTTTCTCATATTCTTACTTTTTTTACAATATAAAATATTTTTGAAATCAATTGGAACACTTGAATCCGATGACCCATTTTTTATTTTTCTAATTTTTATGTAAAAAATCATATATTAATAAATATTTATTATTATGGGTTTTTATAAACGATTGATAACATATATACAATTAAACATATATCTTCAAAGGTGTTTTACAATTTTTCTTTAGCTAAAACAATTTACCTTGTTATTGATCGATTTCTGTCTAATATTTAAAGCTCAATTTTAGTACTGTATGAGTATATTAATTGTTTTCTACGTGTGTTTTTGCAAATTGAAGTTATTCATAACTTGCAAAATTCCAAACACATTATTTTGACGATTTTTGTAAACTTTTTAATAATTATCTTAATTAAAAATTAATAACATATACTATAAAATTATATTTACAATTCTAACAATACTTTTAACAAATTGATACTCGTAATATTACTTTTTAAAGTTTACTAAATAGCACAACGCTTTGTTTATCAATTGGAAACCTGTTTCATAAAAGAATATGGTATAAAACCACACTAATAAAAAAAAAGATTTAAAAATTTGCCTTTAGTTATTTTAATTGTCAAATATTTTAACAATTCACAGCTTTTTATGATAACGGAGACGTGAATCGATTTTATAATACTTTATAAAACCTTCCACTTATAATAATTACGAGTAAGTTCGTAGCTTTTTGCTGACTTACCAATAACACGCCGGTTTCATGACAAAGCGTGTACGAGTATATACAATATGACGATTTTTTACTGATTTTTTTCTCGTTGGGCGTATATTTCGAATCCAAATACAAATTTTATTTCCATGAGTTACTACGTACATAAAATTTGTTAACACAGTGAATAATAATTGGTGACCAGAAAAACAAGTCTTCTTTTGTTTTTATGCTGTTTATTTAAAGAAGAGATTTAAATGAAGTATGTATCTATTACATAATCGTACCATTCTCGTAAAATAGAGTTGAAACATAAACATATGTGTTTCAGCAATCTATTTTGTAGAATGACACTGTTTGGGTAGTAAATATGAACTAAGCTACCTTTATCAAGCCGTGTCAGAGCTAACAATCGCGTTAACAGGACAGAAAGTGATTTATGTGACAGACACACACATAGCTGATATTTATTAATGATCAGATTTAAATGATTAAGGAGTCAAGTTATATCACCGCAAGCTAACTCGTACATTTTGGACAAGTTATGACTCAAATATTGACCAAAATACTTCTAATCGTACCATCGAGGTTTATTTTGAAGACTCATTTTTTTTAAACTAAACAATCATTTTAAAATGTATTCACTACAGTAGTATACTCCTACGGTTTCTATTACAGTATAACGAAAATATTTTATTTTAAAAACATACACACAGATTTTAATGAATTTGGTGAACTCTCACAAAAACAAAATAATGATAAATAGGGATTATTCATTTGAAAATAGGATATATATATAAATCATCTGGTTACAAAAAGCGATATATGCACATTTTGTCGAAATTGAAAAATAAAATACGTTTGAATTTTACACACAATTTTATACTATGTGTGAAAATTTTATATTCCAAACCCCAGATTATATTGGATAAATATTATTAAATGAAAAAAAAGTTTAATGTCTATGCATTGGGATATTTCAAATTTGGTTGATTCCGCGTGTATTTAAATATGTATTTCATTTCAAAGTTTATCGGCTAATAAACACTGTTATTTTGTTCTAGTTTTAACATATAAGGCGATGAAAATAAAGAATTTTAACATAAAACAAAATTTGACTTTGATGATTTGACAAAATATAAAAATATTTTTCGCCGAAAATATTGAAATGTTCCTTTTTATGCCTAAGTTAATCTCTTAATATTTTTATTAAAATTTTAATTCCATGTCCACTCCGAGATGAAAAATATTCGAAATATAGGACTTCCACAGTATAAATATTTGTATAATAATTGTTTTTTACGAGTAATAGCTGTTGATTATCAGCTTAGTAATTTTGTTATACGTTATAATTGTTGATGTTATAATACGTTTTATGTGTTATAATGTTTTATTGAATAATATTATAACATAAAAAAAACGCGTTCTTTGTACCTTGGGTTTAAAACTTGAAGAAAAAAAAAATTCTGGATTTATTATATGACTACGAAACCTATAGTTTGTTATGGATGAAAAGCCTGACCGATAAACAGGAAAAGTTTATGCATATATTTGAAAATGACTTAATCTGAAGACTAACTGAACTAACTGAGAAAAAATAAGAATTTCATACTAATGCTAAGCTTTTATTTTAACTTATGATCATCATGTACTCGTATATTGCATTTTTAACAGTGATTGTAAGAATCCCCAATAAAAAAAAATATAGTCTGCCTGGATCTGAATTATAACAACATTTCAAATTAAAATTAAGTATATTTTTCGATTCTTAACCATATCTGCTCTGCAACAAAGTATATGGATCTCCACAATGTGAAGATTATTTCGAATGGTTTTTATATGAGTAATGATTTTCAAG
>JAPMAE010000831.1:1186-17612 GCA_036584705.1 Rhyacophila sp. 25_7 | reverse complement strand
TATACATATGTACAAAAAGGATCACGTCATAATACAAATCATAAAACACAAAAGTAGTGTTACAGACGGTCCATTTTCATGGTACTCGTAACAATAGAGGCGTATCATAATAAGACGCAAAGCCGCGTCAACGTGACTTTTCTCACCACGTAGCGGACGATGGAATTTTCACGGGGCTTTGCGAATTTCTTTCAATAAACTCGCATCTTTTTTTATATGAAACCATCGGGCCCGATCTCTCCCATGCTCGTTCGTACGAGCGGTGTCAGACGAAAATCTCATTTTAGAATCAAAAAATTCGCGTAAGCGGGCGGGGCGACATAACACGGCGCTGCGGTAACAGGCAACGATGTAAATATGTATAAGTATATATAAAAAAAAAACTCGCGACGATATTGAATCATTTTATATTACCCATCCATCGATCAGATTTTCTTTATGAATTTCGTCACCGATAACACAATATCGGGCTTTGTCAAACCATATTAAAATGTATTTCAACAAAGAACTATAAAATAATTCTATGATATATTGAGGGTGGACAGAAAAAGCAATCATTAGTAAATAAAATCAGTTGTCCACGTGTCGCGATCGTGATCATCGCACTGAATGACATCGTAATTTTTCCATTCGACCATATCCGTTTCAAAACGGAGCATATGTTTTTTTACAATGTGTTCACGAAGTGTTTTTACATAATTATTACGATTAATATTTTCAGTTAATAAATAAAGTGATTCGACCAATTTAGTAACGTGTCCTGGTTTAAAATATTCATGAAAATTCCTGCGCAATTTTTACCAGTTACGAATTTTGAGCCCACGACGCTCGGCTCGTAAGTCGGATGGACTGTCCACTCACCTACGGGGGCGACGAACCCTGGGTTAAAACAACAGATTTTAATGATTCCAATTAAAGGTAGACATTTTGCAGTTGATAGGTCAATTGCTTAACACACCACCACCCGCCACGTCTTTACACATTTTAGAGCGTATACAGTGACGTAACGAACGTAAATCACTCTACAAGGAGTGTCCCAGAAAGAACTTCCCAAGACTTTGGTGTAAGTGCACTAGAGTGTGTAGAAGATTCCTATTGTCCTTATTAAATGAATTACCTATTAGGCAGAATTGATAGGATCTGACCCTCCTGCTCACCGTATGACGTCATATTTTTTTAAAAAAAGCTAAGAAATTATCTCTTGTGGAAACCAAGTCGCTAAAGCCGACCGAACCGATCGAGGGTTGAACCGACTTGGGTAGCTATTCCCTTTCAAATGACATATGGGGACACTCCCAGAGAATGCGATCAGCATCCCGCATTTCTCCACATAAGCAATTGTCCTTCCCCTCAAACCAAGCTGATGGGGCTTGAAGGCAAAACAACCGTGTCCGGTTAAGAACTGAGAAGTCCAATGGTCTTAAAAGTCAGTTTGATTATCTCGATACGCGATCTAATGTCTCAGTTGATAGGTCAATCCATCCATATACGACCAACTCACATGATATAAGATTTTTCAGGTATAAAAAAAGACAAACTAATTGTAGTACGTCTTGCCTCATGCTGAAGTACCGATGGCATTTTTATTACCTATTACCAGCAGAATACGTAAAACATAAGATATTAGATCAGTATTAAGTGAATGTCAAGCTAGTCCAGTAAACCTAAAAAATTGAAAAGAAATATTACACAGGCTCTGGATATCTCAAATGATGAAAGTGATGTTATACCAAATGTGCGTAAACGGGTTCGTCTATTGTTTGATAGTGAATAATTTTTGTTACGATTTTATAAAAATACAATTAAAATACAATAAACTATAATGAATTTTATATATTGATATCTGTTGATTTTTGTACAAGGAAACCTATCCACCATTATTTTGGTATACTTTTTTTACATGGTATTGCGCGGGACGTATCCGCCGTGTAAAAAGAGAGTCCAGTGTATTTGTAGAAATATCAAAAGGTCTAACATGGTCAAAATTACTCGGGTTAGTAACTGTCACCAACGATCACAAAAATGTAAATCAAGTCATATTAATCGACCTACGCTTTCTCTGATAGTTGTATAAATCGACACAATAATTTTTTGCCGAAGAGTATCTTGTTTGTTAACAATTCTACTAGTATAGTACGGAGAAATTAATGAATAACGAAAGTGCTACGCCTCTCTCTATCTCTCTCTTGTATTTATATTATATGAAGAAAAAAATTCTAATAATACTCGTAAGTTATGGACCAGTCGTAGATTATTTTGAGAAATGCGCCGAACGAAAAAGATATGTATGAATCGAGATAATACATCGCCATTGTCGCAAACACGCCACCCAATGCCCAACCGTCAAATGAGCAGACAGCCGTAAGAAATAATATAAATGAAAACATATTCAGAGAAGAAAATCGTGAAAGGAGGAGTAAGAAAATCTCCAAATAGATTCCCTGAAGACTTCTGTGTGTAAACGGAGACCCGCAGAAAAGGGACATGACGTTTTACTTTTTTTTGTAAGAGCGTGAAAAGTGTACAAGGAAATAAGGCACGCAAGTGGAAAATATTTTCACAACAATAATACACTACTGCTGTGTGTACGGGTATTTTTTGGGATGTTTCCGAGTAACATTAAAATTGTTACATATTTTATAGAACGTATAATAAACGTTCGCATATGTCTGTATAATAGTAAACATCAAGAGAAAAAAAAACACAATACGTGAATTGGTAAACAGAAACTAAAACAGTATACAAAAATTAAAGAAAAAAGAGGGAGAGTAATTATTGATGATGATGGTGACAATGGTATGATCTTACGATCCATTCAGGTTCATAAGCGACTGCACAACCATCCTCCAGACTTTTCTGTCGCTAACTCTCCTGCTCCATATTAATACTGGTTAAAATACCATTATAACAAATAACAATAGAAAAAGTTTCAGTATTACGACTCATAAAATAACACGTACGAGTATTAACGAAATGAACTTCAGCAAAGCGTGAATAGTATGAATGTTCAGGACGTATTGATATTGTTCACGTTTCGATACAATTATAATAATTACGTATGTACAATTTCTACTTTATACGATATGACGAAGTTTTTGTGTGATACAGCGTTTTAATAACTTCAACAAGTAGCTGCGGTGTTAGATCCTCTATAATAAATCGTTATCGACTACTCTCCACGACTGTTAAATATTAACCGACAAATGACAGCCAAACTAAAAAGACAAAATCTATATCTAAAAAGTTGATTTTACGTACATGATTTATGGTCTCTAGGTACTACGAAACCGAACTTAATGTAGTCGCGTATAAATACTATCGGAAGAAGGGTAACATGGAAATATAACGTTTTGGCAGGGTGTATGTATTATCTTTAACCATGTCACGCTCCTTAATCGAAGCATACGAACACCATATGTTGCATCCGTGAGTGCCTTAATTGAATACCAATAGTGTCAAATGATTCACACAACATATTTACACATCCTTAACCATTGTTCTTCTTTTTCTTCGATTTTGCCTGTCCGTGTTCTCCGGAGATACTGCCGACTGAATTTCTTTCAATTACCTCTTTGAGAATCCCAGATTCATAGCAGCTAACAATTCGACTCGTTTACATGAGTTTTTTTTTACCATCAACGTATTAACTATATTAAATGCAATTTAATCGAAAGACTGGAAAATCGAAGATTAGCATTTTCTTTAACTGATTCAAGTAATTTACGGAGAATCTAATTTTAAAATAGGGCACTGTTTTGTTTTTCCGTCAGGCTCTCACAACCAAACCAAACTACAGATTTCATGGTCATGCTATAGGTCAAGAGTTTAGTATTCTTCAATCTCTAAGGCGCGTAATTATTGAACATAATAATTGAGTTTGTGTCGAGAAAAACTCCGTTGATTTCAGCAAGTAGATAACTTCAGTCAAGCTCACAAAACAGACCAGGACCATATGGAAGACAAATTGTTAATAAAAAATACTAACTATTAGAGCACGTAATCACGTGTAAAATTAATTTCAATTCGACACAATTCATCGGTAAGTAAATTAGAATAAAGTTATGCTATCACTAAGAGATTTCTCTTCAATTTTCATGAATCGACCGAAACAACAAACAATAAACTAACAAAAAGCGAGGCTCTTCTCGCAGAACAATAACACTTATAAAGTACATTAACGTTAAATTGTATTTATACCAGTCTTTCATATAGAACTGTAAAAAAAGTAGCAGACAGACTTTCGACCAAAAAGCTTTCGCCTGGGAAAAAAGCTTCAGCCGATAAGTCAGTTGGTTCGAATTGGATATTTTGTAAGAACACAGAAAGGGCTGATTTATAGATTACAAGGATATACTCGAACGACGATATAAGGCGGATCTTTATCCAGCTGAGATTGCCTGATATGACCGATACGCGTGATAAGAATCTTATTATGTTGATTTAGGTAGCTATATACATATAGACAATGATTTATTAATCTTCCGAAGTTTATCAACTGAAGATGATGAAATCGTATAGCGTAAAGATTAAACAGAAAGAAAACATATTTTTCTGACATGAATATTACTTTTCATATATCATTTAACATGGACAATATCATTAGAGACTAAATGTTTAATATTACAGTAATGTATTGAAAATAGTATCATAAGAAAAAACGGATATACAGTTACTGAAAAAAGAATCTGAAAATTGAATTAAAATGACGAAATCGATAAAAATATAGTGAAAAAAAAAGTTTATAAAAAGTATCGTTTTCATCACTACGATTACTTGATTGAATACAACGTTATTCCAAGGAACTTCATAGTTTCCTATTTTGTAGATTTACATTAGCTTATTTTTTGTAAAAGAACTAATAAATATTATAATTGAACCTATTATTTTAAAAACACGTCTCGTTCCTGAGAACATACTTTTCACCAAAGTGAAAACCACTGTTTTACATAATAGTGTTACGAGAATAAAATATTATGTATATCGTGAAGCTGGGTTTCGTGATGATATTGAATAATTCTTTTAAAGTCTATTTTTCTTCACAATATGACATTCAATTTTTTTTTTTTCAAGGATAGCCAAATAAAACGTATTAGTAAGTAATGTCCTAAACTGCATATTATATTAAGAGCAATCACGTGTGAAATTTAATATAATGCACTTCATTTTGATAAGGAAAAACTGATTACATACTACTTGGTAAAAAAATATTTACAATCTCTCCGTTATTTCGCAATATAAAACAGTGAAAAATGCATAACTATTTGTATGTTACATGTCAATTGTTAATTTAAAATATAACATTATAACGCTTTGAACTATTACATTTAGATTCGTGTGTTCCGGCTAAAAAACGAATATAAAAGAAGTAGACAGAACCGTGCATCTAGTAGAAGGGTCGTAATTTTATTGAGTAAGCAAATAAAAAATCGCTCAAATGCGAACGAATCTATCTATTTCTTCCTTTTTAGAGTACACATTTTAAACAGAAAGAACCAGTAAGCATTTTTGCATAATTACTCTTTATTTATCTAACGCTGTGAAAAGTCGGCTAACGTATTTTGAAAGCATGTGTTCAATCGTGTAATAATTAGAACTACGTCGTTGTACTTGAATATTTGAAGAAAAAAAAGTATGTGAATTTAATTTTTTAGGTTCACAAGCCTTCAACATAGCTCATCTTACCGTACGAGAAGCAACTACCCTTACTCTTAGAGGTCGTCGGCTTACACGAGAGTGGCAAGTGTAAGTAGCGAATTCTCAACAGTATATTTTGACAGGCCGATTCTCTCCCACAGAGAGCCTCAGAAATAATAACACTAGCTATAACCGAGTCATTCGTACACGAGTATTATTGTGTCCCCGGGGAATGATGTTTACTTGCGGCGATTTGCGATTATATCCGAAAGTCAGACAGTACTGTAGCGGTAGGAAACAATTCGATTCGAAAAATGCTAGGTGATGATTTTATGTTGGAGGAGTATTCAACGAAATCAATGAATATGTTGGCACTGCACTGCAGACTGCCAAATAACCCACCAGATAGCTGTACTTGTATCTGGCTCTCTATTGGCACTCGATCTGAGCATCTCGTAGTAAAATCGATCTCGATTAGGATGTTCCGAGAAGCGAATTCCCCAAAGTCTATTTATTCGAACCTAACAACGTAACACATCCATGAATGAACATTCAACCGTTAAATATTAAGATTATAGTGTTCTTGTATATAGACAGACGTTAACATTTTTTTTTGTTGAACTAGAAGAAACATTCTTACAAACTGAACTAAGATTTAGATTTGATGAAGTACATACAACAATAGAATATATTAAGTATGCTCAGCGTGTTCTATGTTTTTCAATTCTCACACAATATAGGGTACTTTTGTACAATTCGCACTTGATTCGAACAAACGAAGTTTTTTACGGTCCCACGAAGCTTGCCATAATGAAATTGTACCTGTATGTTTTAGGAAAATACTGCGAGTATGAATTGATGCCGAAATAGCCTTTATTCACATGTCTGGTATATATTAGAACAATTTGTTGTCTTTTGGACGCATAGGTCTTTTGTCACACAAAACTACATATTAACACCGGATTTTAATAAATTAAGTTTTTGGTAAATATTTCACAAAATTCGTAACAATCGGTGTCATCGATATCCGCGATTTCCGAAGTGACTTCATTGAGAAATGTTATATCTGAATTAGTATATGTATAATATGAGGGAGTCAGAAGAAAGGAACTCTCTCGAAGTTTTTTTTTAATCTATGAATGCAGAATGAAAGATTTTAAAATTTTGCAGCTTGCAAGCTAACATTTTAGTAGCAAATTTGTTTGTGTAATAACTATATTATACAAATATTAAATTAATTTGCAATGCTTTTAGCAGTTGTTAACGTTTTTTCTCAATACCTCATATACGGTAGAAAGCTACTTTTGCCGCTGACCCTCTCATATGAAGATAGTATCGAAGTCTGCGGTGGAGATTTGTAATCTTCTGCAAAATCGCTTGTGAGTAAAGTTACACGGTATTGATTAGTTATCTGTTTTGTTTGCCGTCCAATCAGATTTGTCACATAATCACTAACCGGATCTGGCCGTTCGCTAATAAAATAATCACTGGAGCGAGAGAAAACACACAAAACGGATAAACAAAAAGAAAAACCGTCCAATTATTTGATTACATTTGACCAATCAGGGAAATGACGAGGCGCGTTTATTTTACGTTTAAAATGGAGGCAGACACTGACCGTTCCGGCAAAATATCATAGTGTTCGACCGGCATCAAGGTGAATAATTACTGCGTGGTTTGATCCTCATAAAACGCAGAAGTTATTCAACGCAATTTACAACTTGTAAAAACTAAAATCACAGTGCTGGTTGTCGTTTTGATATAACGCGATTTACAAACTCGACAAATTTATAAGTTAAAGCTCCATATTATGAGCATAATAAAAACGCATAGCGATAAGAAGTCTTATTTCAAATATCTTGATAACTATATATTAGATCAAGTGTGCCATGATTTTCCTACAAACGATATTCAAGAGATGTCAAGTGAACGTGACGACGTCCGATCACGATTCTATCTAGAAAATCTCATTTTTGAAGACAGCGTTGAGGATACAAGTACAATATTTTATTTTGCGAAACGTCGGTTAAAAGGTTCAAATAAAAGTTCGAACAGTCTCACTACTCTCCAGCATTTACGATTATGTGCGGCAAACTACCGAACAGAACAAAAATGAAATCGTCTTTTTGGTCGACGTGATTTTACACAATATCAGCTTGCAGCTGCACGGAACGGTTCAACGATGCACCACCGGGCGGAAAATTTACGTTATATATATAAAAAAAGTCGTTAACAGGCTATTCGCTCTGCCATTATGAATTATTGACAAGAAGTGTCCCTTGCACTCAGTGTGCTTTCAATAAGTCGGATATATCGCCCAAGCTGACAGCCGAAGGGATAGAATATGTAGGACCTCAAAGAAAAACGCTCCTCGATAAAGCAACACTTTTTGGAAAATGCTATGAAATTAGCGATTGGAAACAGTACGTATATTTGAAAATTTAAGCAATTGATTATTTATTTTGTTAGATAATTAATTCTAAAACCAGCTTGCTGTAAATAGTTATTATAATATTGCTTTCACCAACAGTGTATTGTACGATGGACGAATGATTAATCTGCGCTCTTATTTCGGGCCATAGATTGTTTTAATGTTAGGTAAACGGTAGTATAGAATAAATTATGTTAGTGCTTTAATTTAAAGTAGCAGTGTTGATTTATATATCGTTTCTATACTGGCAAGAGACGTTAAGTCGAAAGTATACGGTTTTTACTTAATAATGCAGTTTGGTCGACTTTCGCACACTCTATCATCTGGTAAAACAAGCTTAACCACAGTCCTTGCACTTTTTTTGTAATATTAAAATATCCCTACCTATTAAGTCGATATTGACTATTTTAATTCTGGCAAACTCATTAAGCCGACTGAGGATGAGGTAAAGCTTTTCTATGTATATTAGAATAGACAATCCCAGTTGTTCTAATTTATTATAGTATCGTTAATGAGACTCAAATTAGTTTTCTCAAAACATTTTTTTTTATTTAACGACTTCTGCCAGCATACCGAGCCGACGACTTACTCATAGTTCATTACTGATTGAGTGGATGAAATATACAAAACGGTAAAAAAAAACATAATATCCACCGGCTGATGGCTGATTGCAATAACTGTGTTGGTGATATTGAGTTGCATAATCACAAAATGGCACACACGTAAATAATTATTTCACTGTAGATATATGAAAAAGGGTAATAGAAGGCAAAACGTATAAAAACATTTCAGATAGCAACTGGAGCTATGCCTTTTATATTAGTATAATATGGAAAAGGCAAACATCTAAGATAACTTAAAAGAATTTTTAAAGCACTAAACGAATTTTTACTTTGTGACATTGTGATCAAATAAAATACGAGTAGGTAGACGTTCGGCATTGTCGATTGAAAATGTTTTTGTTGACACTGGAAAGTGTCACCGGCGACAACTCTCCGTTGGACAAACAAACCACATTACCTAATCCACCTTACAATATTATTTAGATACACCCAGACGAACGCATTCTTTACTATGGGGCATTTATTTTCTATACGCTTCATCTTAGTGGTTTGCAAACTTTTGTTAAGCGTGCATTCATATTTATGTTTTTAAGCAGATGAGACATTATCCTCAGATGTGCTACAATCGGTGGCAAAAAAAAATTAGCAATGCATACTCCGATTGCTTACCACAGGAAATAAGAATCCAATATTTTTATTAAGCAAATGTACATTTTTGCCGAGAGTAGCCATCCATATTTTCACGCAAAGAGCACGTCGTATGGGATTTTATAGATAAAATAAACGTGGTAAGAGAAAAATGTAACATTTATATAAACATTGGTAATAGGTAAAATAATTTCAGTAAGTCAAATATCTTGATTACTTCCATGCAAACAACAATAATTGATGTTTGGCCTTTTGATTAGTGAGTTTTTCTTTAGTGCACTTTACCTGCAATGCAAAATTCTTCTTAAAGCTATTGAATACAACTATTGTTCGATCATATACAATTCGATTTGATAATACAACAATGTGAAGACTGTTTTACGGGTAATAATTGTTTATTATTATCATTAACGTTTCGGTGCCTATAACACACTAAAACACAAATGAAGAAATAATTGAAACAAATTGTGACCAGCTAACGGATTGAATCCCCGAGACTCTCAGACTCACAACCAGACAATAACGTCCACTGAGTCACCGACGACAAAATTATGTCCAAATTATATAATATTTACGAGTACAAAAGCCGAATTTGATAGTTAGTAAAATACACACAGAGAAAACCAACTTTAATAGCATTGTTAAAAAGCTAGGACGTAGTATAAAGCCTGATCTCCTTAGTGGTTTGATAATTGAATCCACTGGTGATAATTTAAAATGAAATATTCGTACATGGGTATTTCAATAGAATTATTTGTAATAGTAAACATAAGGCGGCGTCTAAATCACAAAATGGAATAGATAATGGCAAGCAGTACGAAACGATATTTCCACCCCGGTCTATACTGACGATTACATATTCAACAATTGTGATGTGAGAAATATAAAACGCTACATAGGGTTATGTTGTACTCGTAAACTTTAAACACTATAATACGAGTACTTACACATTAACACACTTTAGTATTTGTAAAAATGAGATATTTTGCTATATTATATAAGGACCATTAATCGCTAAATATTATTAAATGTTTAAATCTACGTATGTCTCAAGCTATGATACACTACACACACGTTGTTGACATCGAGTCATAGTTTCCATCACAATTGTTCACTTGCGTATTTATTGTAGACGCATTTTCATTTCACTGATAATTACCACATTCACTGTGTTGGGCGCCTTCAGAGAAACCGAATTTTATATCAAGGAATCTGTAACTGGTGTATAATGAAAAGATACTGTATCACAATACTAACTTTAGCTGATAAAAAGCTAACATCGTATGAAAACAAAGAGTAGCGCTATGAGAATTTATCAATTAATCTCACCGTGTCGGCGAAGCAGATCACTGATTAAAATATAATATATAATAATAATCCATTTCTGAGATATCTATCTTCTGGCGTTTCAGAGTAGGTTTCACACTTACCTGTGAACAAAAAGAAAAGGCAGGTGTTAAATACATTATTGTTTCCTATTTATACATTAACACTGATTGAAACAGATTTACGATGAGGTAAACAACGCTAACGTGACGTAAGTGTTAAGAATTATATTTTGAGGAAGTAACTATGAAGTATTATTTATTCTATTAACAAATTTGGCTTCGTCGCAGACACAACAAACTATGATTAACGAACGTTTTATGCGGAAGAGGTAGTTGAACTATGAAACAAGACAACAGAATGTTTGTGTTTTTAAATAAACTTAATCAAATGAGAGAAAATGTAGATAGAAACTGAACACACGCAGGGATAACGAAGCGTCTTGAAATTTTGTAAACGTTTAGTTTTAAACCCAATTTCCACTTAATATATATTTAATATCTCGAGGATGAGAAGACTAAGCCAAGCAGGTCACGTTATTGGGAGTGATGGATATAAAACACCCAATGAGTATTGAAAATAGCTACAGTCTTAAGAAGAGATGGTGATAGCATAGTGTGAGAAGCAGAAAGGTTGCGTGTTAACAAGTGGGATGAGAAAAAGCTGGGAGGGTAGTTGTGAAGTGAATCGTAAAGCCAAATAGATAGCCAAATCAGATTATCATATCGACCATATTTAAGTAAAAGGCTTAACCTCCAAATGTTTGAAAAGAACTTTTATTTGAGAACCACAATGTACACAATTAAATACGCATTCTGCCAAAAGGAATTAAGCCAAAAATGCCGAATTACTATCGAAATTCAGCTTCAGATTAAAAAAAGAACGATCTACTAAGTTTGTATATACTCGTAAATTAATAAAGTATAAAACGTCAATGTTAATGATTTTTCTTTAATAACTTCTTTAATTATCAGATCAGGAAAATGAAACACCAATCTATTAGTCATCATGCACTTAAAATTTGTGTTAATTTAACTTTGACTAAAAATCATTAAAACACGTTTTTTGTGCCCTCTGTAAAATTTGTTTTGTGAGAGTTACTCCCTTTTACCTAAACACGGTTGATATTTATTTGCTAAAACGCCACAGAAAGTACAAGTTGGCAAAATATCGCAATACATGGTTATATTCAATGAAAAAATATATAAACTTTATGATATATGATACCGAAGATTAGGCAAAATCTTAAATCGACTGATATGTTATAGCAAATACAAGAAGTGCGGTGGAAAGATTTAATCCGCACATGAGATAAGGGTCTACGAAACATCTAATAATTTTCGTAACGAAGATATCACGACGAACCTAGCTAAGTTAGGTGATATTGATGCTTCGCCAGAAATTTAATAAAGGTTTTCTCTCCTTATACTCTTACAACTAGATATCAGACACGTGGTGAATTCGTTGTAAATACAAAATAAAAAAAGATAGATTATATTAATGATTTTGTGTAGCAGTGGGTGTTCCCATTATTTCATACATCGTATTCCATTTAAATAATATTAACTCAATATATGCAGTTGAAATGAGGTGTGATATTTGATGAATTAAAGTTTGCCTTATTTACTCAAATTTTGTTTAGGTAGCAAACTAAATCTTAATAAAACATTATTTTCTCTTGGAGATATACATTTTTAAGCATTTCCGCTCAAAATGTAGCATATGGGTCTTCACAATAAAAATATCGCTTAGACAGATTGCTATATGAGTAATAATTGCCAACTATTAGCTCGATCGCTTTGATCCATATCCTATCTTCAATTGCACATGAAGAAATCTAAGCACTTTTTGTCATCACGAAATTTGAAGCCACAGCCCTGGGCTAGTTAAATGGATTTGTTATTCATATAACGAGGGTGATTTTCCACTTATTTTCATGTTTTATTGACATAATATTAATGTAAGTGAAGATAGTTTTTAAACTCACTAATAATTGCAAAATACATAGAAGTTATTAGGATAGAAAACAATGTAATAATTTTTTATATTAATTAAAATACGAAAATAACATCAAACCTATATCGTCAAATAACTTGAAATAATTTTTTTCTAAAACGCCAAAACTAAATTCAAGTGACTAAAATAAGTATAAAAAGCATGAAATTGTTTTGTAACGGGACCTTCATGTAAATTGTAAAAGGAAAATGGGCATCGCTGTGGTCCCTTTGAGACATCAAAGTGTTCCGATACCGACCGAATTTTCTGACAATTTTCCAAAGGCGACAGCGCGTGAATGGAAGGTATCACTTTGGGTTGTATTAACCCCGCTCCTCGATTGATATGTCAACTTGACCCGAGATATTCACCGTGAACTGTAATATCAAGCGTAGAAAGAGGTTCGATAACCCGATTTGAATAATGCCGTTTACGCTGGGAAATGCACAATTTAGTTGCCGGAAAATCGGGGGTTTTATTTTGAAAACAATCTTCCACAGTTATAAAGATTGCTTTTTATTAAAAATGTGAAGTTTACAAAGCTTCAAATAATAGATTTTACAAACTACAAGATATAAAAAGTTAACATGTTTGAGTATAAAATTTTATTATCACGAATAAATTTATTTTGACAGATGCTGCAGTACGATGTGAAACCTGGAACATTATTAAAATTCAGATTTTCGTAGAAAACGTCCATGCTGCGTGTATTTCCAAAGTAAACTTATTTCACTTCAAAAAAATTGTGGCAAATCTGTTTACAGTATCGATATTACATATTTTTTGTTATATCCATTTGTAGTTTAGTTCACTTTAGAAATACACGCCTCATATGTAGATTCTTTCTTATTACCTTCAGTATCAGATTATCTTATTCGTGCTGCTATTGATACGAGTATAACTCTGCATGTGGATTTTTGGTACATAAAACTTATTATTATAGATTTCTTTCATATTATACATTAACCTAGAAATAGCTTTCTCCGCAGTTAATGGCAGTAAATACAGCTCAAGCGTTCTCCTATCCAAACACAACCCGTCCGTAATATAATGCTAGACTTTTCAGATCGACTGATCGAACCGCTTTAGTAAATTTAATAATATACGGAAAGAGCATTGGGTTAAAAATAAAATATGTGGTTACCTAAACTGGTGACAGTGATGAAACATATACGGGCATACTCAGTATAAGCGGCAAAATCTATATCCAAAAAAATGATTTTACGTACGTGATTTATGGTCTCTAAGCACCACGACAACAAACTCAATGTATTCGCGTATAAATAATATCAGAAGAAGGGTTTCAGGGAAATGTCACCCCTTCGTAGGGTGTATATATTATCTAAAGCCATGTCACGCCCCTTAATCGAAGCATATGGACATCACATGTAGCCTCCATGAGTGCATTTATTAAAATGTTATATATCATTGGTATAAAATGGTTTTCACTGCATATTTACACATACTTGTGCATTTTTCATCGGTTTTTATTAATATTTCTGGTAACATCTGTATAATTTTCTACATATACGAGTATATTTAAGTTTTACATTTCTAAATTATCCGATAATAAAAAATGTATAAATTGATCGGGAAAACAGTAAAAAAAAAACATGCATGCCGACATGTGTACAGCGTAAGCGGTGAGTAAGCAGGCGAAACAACATCGTATTTAGCGGAGTACGGGTTAATAAGATGGCAGGATTAGGGCGTTGATTAAATTCGATAAGGATTGACAAAATAAATATTTATACTGAACGGATATTAATGAGGTTTTTTCAAGTGAACGAATCCCGTTCCGTTCGCTAAAGAGCATGATCGACGTTATTTCTTTTATTTTGTTGCCGTTCCGTGACAACATAAAAATATTGAGAGACATTTTAAAAATAGACTGGCGGGCAGAGCTGGAATGTATATATGTATTATATACACCTGTGCGTATATAGCTGAATTGAAAACATACACGACCCTGCGTGACATTACCAACCCACATTAATTCAAGTTGAAATAAAACTGTTCATAGGAAATACGCCATTTTAAAAAGCCGTCCATTCATAAGAAATTCTCATTCAAATTACAAAATAATGTAATATGCGTCGATAAATTAATGCGCTGGTTCATTATTAGCTTTCAATGATCAGTTTTAATAGATGGAACTTGCTGAAAAATGCGTAGAAAATTATTGAAGTGTTTTTTTATCTTCTAGCTACTGTTGATGCCTCACAAAGAAATAATAAACTTCTAGTCCCAGATTTGATATTATCTTCGATATATATAATTTTAGTATTCAAAATGATATTTAATTTTTACGTGGGCTTGAATCGATACTATTAAATCAATGTAAATTACAAAATCAGTTGATTCAATACTAAAAATCAGCGTTTGACAATAATTTTAGCCGGATCGTGATGGAAACGAATGAATCGCGGAATTCGGTATTGCGTGTCTACGCATATCAAGTATATATACTTGTACATAAAAACAATTTAATAATATTTTTTCATAAAAGGGTTGGCACGACAAAGAAAAAGTTGCTTCTCCGACCGGCACAACATCAAATTTATGTAAATGCGTGTTGTTGTCTCCCTTTGAGAGCAAAGTATTCCGATATAAAGTGAATTTTCCGTCAATTTATTGGCGGGAGGTTGAAATAAGGCACTACATTATTCGATATCAGAGTTCGACAACTAAAACATAAAAGAGTATCAACATGATAGAAAAATACCAGAGTCCATTCATAAACTTTCAGGTGAAGACCGCGAAAAGGTTTAACAATACCGTATCCGAATATGTATTACTGTGTTCGATGTTTCTACGCTATTTATATGTATGGCGTAGGCCGTAGAGCTGAAGCAGAACATTAACATTTCTTCATAATACTATTGCATTTATTGTATGTCCATCATAATCGCTTCTTAAAGTAAACCATTCCGTCATCAAACAGTCAATTGATGGACGGTAATTAGCAGCATTCTAAAATGCCGAATCCAGGCAAAGTTTAAGTTCTTATTATATGAAAACATAATTTACACAGAACTACACTCAGGTTTCGTAGTATTATATTAAAAATCACAATCTACCGTAAATATGTCGTTAGTTTATTTAGAAAATGTACAATCCCTGCATTGTATTCCTCAAAATGAAATCATTTGTTTGGTCTATGCTGTAAAGCAAAAGTATAACCCATTTATAGGAGGCCCCCTGCTGCCTGAAAAGCTTCTTACAACAATAGACTTTATTCAAAACACCGTATTCTGAAATTCTTTTAAAATCATGACATAAAAGCTTGAGAAAATGAAAAATTATGACTGCATAACAATGTATTAGTTTCAGCATTGCTTTTATTATGGCGCCACGCTATTAATAAACAACTATAATTAGCATACATTGTACTCATGCATCGATTTTACCATGTGTACTCGTAAATAAAGACTGAATCTTTACCGGAAAGTATTTTGACAGTTACGTCAATGTTTTGTAAATAATAACAACATTGTAAATATAGGGAACAGCATGTCATATAAAATGCGTAGTAGCGTAAATACGCTCAACGGAAAACTGCAGAATAAAAATACACTACCGTTAAAATATTGGGGACACTTGTTCTGTGTTAATTTCTTCATTTAACAATACAATTCGAGAACTAATTTTGCATTTACGGTTTTACTAATGTCTCATGCAGTTTAATTTATTGAGAGACGCATTTTTGGGTTATTTAGAATATTCATAATACGACTATGTGTCGTAATGTAATGTATAACGATATTCCATTTCAATAATTTCGACAGTGTAGGGTTTTCTTTCGATCGAATAGAGTTTCTTACTTAAG
>JAPMAE010000830.1:12387-22890 GCA_036584705.1 Rhyacophila sp. 25_7 | reverse complement strand
CAGAATCTTTGCCAATGGTGCATGTTGGAGTATTAACAAATTACAAATTCAATGACAATTTTATCACTGAATGCGCTATTCGTCCACCATTCAATTACCTAGCAGCAATACCTAACGAAGCTATAGATAGAGCTATTCCATTTTGAGCTAATATCAAACTGATGAAAAACGTTTTCCTGAGCCGCCAGGTGCAACATATAAGATACAAATAGATGTGATAGCTCCCTTTTATTAGCTAATTTGATAATTAGTTTAATTATTACTTATCAGAATTATATATTTCCACTATTAGTGCAATACTACCAGTGTGTTTAGGGAAAAGGAATAGTCAAAGAAATCGTATCTGGGTGAGGCCATGGATCGCATGGCGTGACCTGAGAGAGGAATTCATCATAACTTGCTTCGAGAATTGCAAAGTGAGTACATACCCTGGCTTTATTTATTATCAAAACAACGCATTTATAAATATTCAGTCTTTTGTTTCGGTTTTCGTGATCCGGGTGGCGAGTATTAAATAGCATTTCACACTTTTCATATTCAGAAATAATTACTTTAGTTGAGAAAACGACATGTAAACTTGCCGTCATCCATTTACAAATGATGTCTGTCAAATCCATAAACAAAATATGAAATTGTTTTTTGACGTTTATCGATTATTTTAATCCGATTCGTTACTGATGTTGCATCGATTCGTTGCTAAGCAAATCGCAACCATCACTACGGGTTGTCAACGGTATGGCGAACTTATACAAAAAGATTTTTTTTATTGTTATTATTGAAATGTAAACAACGTACCTTAACTTTATTGATTCAAAAACTACCTCGGATATTTAAAGAACAGCTCGCCAAAGTTTTATCGCAATGTTTATGTGATTAAACTAATTTGACACTGTTGTACAATTTTTTTCTATCATAATATTCAAAATACAGTATATACCAAAAATGTTTTAGTAGTATTGAATTTGAGAGTTGAGCAAAATATAAAATATAATTGAAATTTATGATAATATATTCTAAAAGTTAAACGATTTTTTTTGTTTGAAGCTATTTTTAAATTGTATTGTTTATTTTTTAAAACAAAACATATTATGTATACTAGCTTTTAATGTAAAAGTCTACAAATATCGTTTGTATGATGATATTATATGTGAATATAATATAAAAGAACTATGTCAACAGCATAAGATATATGCTCTTTAACCACTCTGTTTTGTGTCATTTATAATTGCCCATAAGTGTACTTCGTATAGGGTAGTTCAAAAGAAACTTATTTGTATGCAAATATAATTTTAGGTTATCGCCTGAAACTATTTCAGGCAAAGGGACATCGCAAATCCGCCGACTTAATTAGCCAGCGTTGGAAGTCTCTTTCTAAGGTCAAATATTTACTGCCAATTAAAATTACCATTTCCCAACAAAACCCCTTTTGTTAACAATAACGACATTGGATTTTGTATTCATCTTGTTGGCAATGTAATGTTAGCGTTCCACAAAATTTTACAAAGCCCAGGGCTCGGGGCTACATGCTTAGTCGACTGTTGTCTTATTTCTTATGGTGTACACGTGTATACCACTAACTGAAAATGATACATAAATACTGAAAATATGTTATGTGTTTATTTACTGTTCTAATAGCATGTTCCGTCAACAAAGCAGAATGTGTTTTATGTTTCTTGACTCAACTTCAATTAAATTACATACGGATTTTTTCCACTAATATGCACTCATAAAAATATACTATCTAACGTTACAAGTTTTTATATATATACTCGTATATAAAGCAAAATCAAAAGACGTTTGTTTAAAAATAATTTGATCTTTATTTATTCAAAATATTATGAGGGGTAACTAGCAGGAAAGAAAAGAAAGAGAAAAGAGAATAGTCGAAACATAGTATTGTTTGGCACTTCTCAAAAATAGCTCGCTGTCTGAATGGAATGTACTGGAGCGACCTTCAACTCCAAGCGAAATATCTGGAACTCACGGTTGTGCTCCAGTAAAAACCAAATGCTGCCAATTCAATGCTTGCATACTGACAGTATTAGTTAATGGTGGGAAATCGTGACACCTTATGAAGTCTCAAAATATTCGTATACAGAGCATCAAAAATAGTTGATTGTGATGAATTATGAAGGTGCGGTAGTACGACTATAGGCAATATGGGCTAATAAAGGAAAAGACCATATGGTTTGTCATCATATAATAGTGAATTAAATATCTCCGTACTAGTAATAGTGAATCGTGATACTGTGCAAAGTCCCATTGATATTAGCACATTCATGACCAGTATAGATACTGAAAAGTACGTATAACAGTGATTAAAACCACGTATTACATACAGTCTGATATTAGCACACTACAATATGAAAATAGACACATTTGACGAACAATGGGGATACGGCGGTGTGACCATGAGCAAAACAAGGTGGCAAAAATAATAGCCAGGCCTGTTGAAAATGCCTGAGTTGAGTCTAAGTCAGACATGTCTTTTCTTCAAATGAACAGCATTCTGTTAATTTTGGAGTCCATTAAATATTGTCTACAAAGTGTGCACATTTAAGTGACAAGATTCTAGCATACTCGCACCATGGGAGGATGCAAAAATATTAGTTAAGGGTAGGGACTCATTGAAACATCTTTTCTACATTCATATACATTATCCAGTTAAAATGTAAGACATACGTTAATAAGAAAAAAAGACAAAAATATCCATATTTTAGTTTTTCTACTATTCTATTGCAATATTTTTGTTTATTGCTGTGTATAGATTTTTTAAAGTAATCTTGGAATGTAAGAAAATACCTCGTACCTCAAGAATACGTTTTATTTTTATAATTAAAACAAACAAGATTATTTCTTTACAAAGTGCAAAGGATTAGAAGTATTTTAAAATAGTTTTTATTATATAAAAGCTATCACTAATGAATATTAATTCACCCTTTTTTATCTCATCTTATTATTGGTATTACGGTCTTTGTATTATATAAATTTTACGTTATTGATACTGAGTATTGATTATAAAAGAAATTATATACAGTTAAGTTAAATAAGAAATATAAAAATTATATTTGAGACAAATGTACTTATTTTCCAAAGAAAATATATTTGTAAAGTCTAACTGCGATTATATAACGATAACATCAGTCATCATCTAAAGATTACGTTATATTTTAAAGCTATTAACAATTTTTTTTTTTTTTTAATCCGAAACAAAAATGTCATAGTATAATATATTATACTTTTTCGCATACAAAAAATACTCCACAGACTAAAAAAAATATGGAACACGTTTACATTTAATATTTAAAATTCCAGGTATACCTTGACGAATCTCTATATAACCATTTGCATTGCTATATGTAATCAAATTTGTATTAAAAAAAATATTATGTAAGGAATTTATACTCACTGTAGTGACCGGTTCTATTTTGTGAAGCTAAGTATGTTTAAAAGTTTTGTAAATGATTTAACTACTCGTACATAAATATATGCATGCATTTTTTAACTATTTTCACGCTGAGAAAATTATATGGGACAAAAAGTCTCAAATGAATACAATGCCTAGGTAAGACGCCAAAGTTTCTTTGTTCTGCGACAATAAAGTGTTCACTTACAAGACGCCTAAGTGATATAAACGTAAACATTGTTACATACACCCGCCGTTTAACCGAAAGCCTGTTATTGGCGGTGGTGATCATCATTAAATTTTCTTGCAAAAGCTATTTACGTGCGTATTTGGTAGAACATTAGTTTTAGAATATTTTAAATGCAATAGAACAGAAAAAATTATATGCTGGAAAAAAAAATAATTAACCCAGTTCTTCTACACTTATATCAGTTTGAATTTATAAGAAAGTATTTATTATTTTTATATTATAAGTAAATATTAACATTATATACATGTTATATATGTCTATTTAAAACAATAACTATTCTTTGCAACATCAGTTTGTTCAATATAAATAATTATCTGATGTTTTTATAGTAACGATTCAAGAATGCAGCATTTGTATTGTTTTTTTATAACCAAGTCAATTATAAATGAATAAGCACACTATGACAAATTTATTATGAAACTGCAGTGACATGCTCATAACGCATTAAAAATAAAATATTATATCTAATTTCTTCCAAATTCTTTGATTAATTTCAAAATTTTAATTCCAATATTTTTGATTAATAATTTTAGAGCTTTTACAATATCTGTATGGTAATTAATGTTGTTCTAATAATTAACCAAGTGATATTTTACCACTTTAATGAGTTCTATTTAATACAAAAGTAAAAAAATAACTTTAATTAAAAAATATATTTATTATACTTTATTCCATATTTATTTATTATAATAAATATTCACCATATTTTCTTTTAGCCCAGGACTGCACTTCAAAAATAATATTTCATTATCTACTTAAATTTAACTTGTTGATAATTAAATTAAAATATTATTATAAAGTAAAAAAACAAGTTAATGCTTAAGTTTGTACAGTTTTTTATATTAAATTCGCTATAAAATACGTATATTTTTAGTATGTCTTTCTAATAATAAAGTCATACTTTTATATAAAACTGACAAAAGATCATTCCCATACGTTTAAGTTTAGTGTTCGATATCTTGTTTTGTAATGGTTTATTAGTATTTATATAATATTATATATACTTTCAGTTATCTTTACTGTGGTTTTATTTTCCGTATTTCATTGTTTGATTTTAAATAACGAACCATAAACATTTCCAAATCACACAGTCATATAAATCACACATGTTGTTACTTGGTGCACGGCTATACTAACATGTTATGTATAAATGATAAATTATGCGCGTGCACCTGGAGATGGAGATGCTTAGTAAATTTTTGTCGGTATTTTGTTTCATATTTATATTTTTCATCTCTGTACTACAAGCATAAAGTAAATAGTCCGCTTTTATGAACTGTATTATGTATTTAAACCCCTTTTGAAAGTGTGTAGAAAGACAATTCTTTTTCTAGCGTACTTGAAAAATTTACACCGTCAACTTGAAATCGCATTGTTTCACAAAAATATCTGAATTAATATATATTAAACGTTGAATTTTCTCAAATATTATATTACTTTTATAATCGCCGTGTATATTTTGAAGCAGTGCAATTGTTTAGTCCAAGTGAACCTCTGTGGTATTTTCAGCGGGTAGTAGTTGGGTAAAATAATATTTGAAGCATTCAAATGCCCTACGGTTTAGTACGACCTTGACCGTGTTTGCATCAATGACGTAATACATGACAGAGGTTTCGGACGACATGCCACTGAATAAGCAGTGTGTCATAAAAATATTGCTAATTAAACTACCGCATGCATATACGATATATTAAAAAGAAAACGGGTGGAGATTTTTTAGCTTTTCTAACAACACATACTTATAATTATATCTGTGTGCGAAAGGAAAAGAGCGCTATGTCTAAATTCAGCTTTAAAATAAAAACTTTCACGTTTGACAGCCGAAAAGTGGACGTCAGTCATGTAACTCGATCTGAAAATGGTGTGAAGAAAGTAATTGTTAAAATAATTGCAGCATTGAGATGACTAAACGCTATATTCTTTCAGTTTTTTACGAGAAATGAATTATCTCATATTTTTTTAACATGAAATTTACTAATTTAACGACATCAAATACAGTAGTTCATTTTCACCTTTCCGAATATGCATTGTAGTTGTTTTAGAATATTCAACTCATTTTTCAATTTTTATCACTTAGCGCCCTTATTCTTTTGCATACATATATATACTGTATAAATTATTAACTTTTTTATCAACATACCGACAAAATACACATTAATCGGTTATATAAACTTTCAAAATATGTTTCTTATCCATAGTTATACCTATTTCGTATATTCAATGTACTAAAACGAATATATGCATTTAAACAATATAATATATTTTGTCTAATGGTTGCCGAGAAAGGCCCGAAAAAAACTATAAATGAAGCTGATTTGCACCCCAGACTTAAGAGGCCTTTCGTTTCATTTCTAATAATGAGATACTTATTAACTAGAGGGTCTATAAATGATCAGAGAAACAGGCATCGAAATTTCTGTAACCTAAGTTAGCCCTAAACCCTGTAAGTGCAAGTATATAAAAAAACTAGTAGAAACACAGAAAACAGTATAATTATGTTTGAAATCTACCATGTGTTTTACGGCATGTTTAAGTCCTTGTGAATTATTGAAGATAAAAACAAAAATAATTGTGAACACAGTGTGGCAAGTGAAAAACTCAACAATGTAGCGTATCTTGGGAAATGTGTTGATTATACAGCGTGGCTCGTAAATCTGGAGTACTTATGGGGTAATTTTCCGCTGTCTTTACTTGAGATAGTGCGCATTGTCATGGACATTTACAGATAAGCCTATAATAACAACTTTACGCCATATGTCAGCAAAATATTGTAAGAAAATCATTGTTTTCAATTATAACAAAGTAATGTTAAGTTTTTTGTATCTCTTATCCATCAGACTAATCAGTAATACTATCGTCAATAATACAAATGTAGATTTTAACAATGCTACCATTAAATTGAAGAATTCAACTATTTATATATATTTTTTTATTGCAATCCCTAGTAAATGAATAGTAAAGACATATAATGTTTACCACCTTAAAAAAAAACAAAACATCATGTCGTAAAAGTTTACACTCAATTTTACAATTGAAATGATGTTTTTTTAACCTGTCAGTAAAGGGTGAACTCATAGAAGTCAATTTTAAAAGCATGAAATACCCACATTCAATTAATAAAAACTTCATATATCTTACACTAGTGCGCTTTAGTTTTATTCTTTTAACCATATCTGCTCCAAAACGAAGCATATGTATCTCCACAATGGGAAGATTATTTTTACAGTTTATTTCTAAATATGAACAAAGTAAATATCTGTATCACGTGTTTATATTGTTAATACCATAAAAACTTTAGCATAGTAGAGCGAATTTGTACAAGTTTTCCTTCATTTGTTGTAACGAAATGTAGTATAACGAACGATTTATTCGGTAGTGTGAATTTTATTTTAACGGAATTAAAGATGTATATACGTATTATATTTGATAACTTACTTCTAATTTTCAACTTTGTAGCTGAAATAAAAAAATATAAAATGACGACAAATTCTACTTTTAGTTACATTAAAAAGAGTAAATTATATTGAAGTACATACGTGTACTGCCTAAGAGTAATTAAAAAAATCAATTTCATAAATTTTTCTAACAAATATAGTGTTTATTGTATACTATTCTAATATGATAGTTTCATATTGATTGACCATAACTCTCTGCGTCTTTTTTTAATGTCAAGTATTATTAATAGTGCATTTATAACCATTGTACTTGAGTATCAAACGACGCAACCGCTATATCATTTAATAACCCTCATAACAATGCACACTGTGACCGTCAAACTACATTCTACTATGATCGTGTGTACTTTACACCAAGCGGTATATATTAACGTATATCGTCTAAAGGAGCACGCTGTGTGTTGTCCCGGACAGGAGACGCCGGGCGTCGTTGCTATGACGACGCCCGGATATCGATCGACGTCGCGTCGTCCCGAACAGCCTCTGCTGCTCCGCCCCGCTTCCCGCAGAATAAAACCTCCCTTCCTCGTGAGGTTCTAGCCCCTCAGCCTTCGTATGACTAGACCAGATATTCTCAATATTGATATTTTACTATGAGAACAATTAATTAAATTTCGCTATTCTGAATTCTCGATAGAAAGCCATTTCATTTAAATACCAAAACAAGTAGTATATATTACACATATAAATTGCAAAAAGGCGCTATGTATTATTGGTGCTTCTGAGAAAGTGTTTAACAAACTTTATACCTTTGATTTATATGGGTTGTTTTATTTACAGATTTACGAAAATATATTAAATCGTAAAACTTTTTAGTTGTGTTGATGTTATTAGCTTAAAATTTAACATCGTTTTAACAAGTTTTCATGATCCGTACTCAAAATTAATACGTTATCAATAAAGTTTAAATTGTCTTGGTTTATAACTATTAAGTATCAAATGATTTTTATTTTAAAAAAAAGATTAATAATAATTATTAAAAATAAACAATGTGTACATTCCGCATCTCGGAAAAAAAGTATCTTTACAGCAAGTCATTGTTTTATTTTTGTGAAACATAGAAATGTTTTCCCAAGAAGAAAAATACTTCTAGAAATTCTTATTTTTTTTTACTAATATTAATCATTCATTAGAATTCGATAGAATAATATTTCCTCGGAGTTTCTATAACAATCATTGACTATTTGAAATGATAAACAAAAATAAATAAAATCTCTAAAATTACATACTAACCTTGTTAACATCAAAAATACGTAAATAATGTTTCATTTTTTTTGCTATATGTTATAAAATTTTAAAACTAAATGATATTGTAAGTTTAAAAGCTTGACGAACTTAGATATTTTCCGTCCAACAGGCCATGGCGTTCGTATTACGCCGCGCTCACTTTTCAATCAGGCACTCACTACTATGGGATGGTAGTAGATATTAACGTGAGAAACTTAAAAGCAAACCCAGCAATCATTCTAAAACTTTCATACATACATTGTTGTTTTTATTTGGGGTATCAAAACCTTTTATTATTCAGTGATTTAAATAACAAACCTGACAATTTATTGTATGATGATAGTTCCGGTTTCATAGGTAGCTTGTATTACGGTTTATTTTTTATAACATTTTTTTAAATAAAGTTGACAAAGTTTAAAGTAGGGTAAATTTTTGATTATAAATAAATACTCGTAAATATTAATGCAACACAAAATATTTTAAATGTACTTTAATCGTATTATAAATTCTTAAGAAATATCAATTTTTATAGATGTTTTACTAGCAAATAAACAATTCATTGAACTGATATTTTTACACTTTCATAACATAATGCAATACAACTAATATATAATTAAACTTGAACCATAAATTTCACAATACCTCTCTATTCTAAAACTTTTCAGTGTCTATTTATTGCAAACTTTCTTTTAAAATATATGAATTGAAATATTTTGATTACTTTAATTTTAATATTTCGTAAAATACTTAATAATTTTAAGTGTTATCGTACTATTCATTTGCAAATTAATTTCGTCCTTCATTGCCAGTTTAATATATTTTTAAATAAAAACCGACCATAGAGCTTAATTAACGTTATCTAGAGTTAAATGTTTGATTATATATTATTAATTATATAATATTTATATAAATATAATAACGTTGAACTACTTTGTAAAATTATGAGTAACTAATAAGATTTATATTTATGATTACTTTAATTACATGAACCAAGTGTTTTATCCATTATAATTTTTCAATATGATTAGCATAGACAAATAATAATATACTTTTAGAAAATCTTAAGAAATATTATATTATATTTACGCATTGAAAAAATTTCAATGAATTCAAATAATTTTGAGTACGTAATGTCAAAAATGGACAGTAAAATATCATTGGTGAAATTAGTAGCCCAACACTAGCTCAAGTATGTAATCTATGTTTATCTGTAAGTACTTTTTACTCAAAGTATTAAATATAAGTAAAAATCTTTTGTAAAACTGTACCTCAACTAAATTATGTTTATTTAAAGTATTTTTCTTTTCTTATAATCAGTGTACACTCAAAATATATTCCTTGATTTAGCCTAGGATAACCTAAAACCGCTAAAAAAGAAAAAAATCTTTGTATTAATATCTATTGCTGAATTATAAACGCAGTGAGATAAATAGGAACATATCTTTTTGATAAATCAATATTAACTAATAAATTAAATTAAAAATAAAATTTTAATACAAATTTGTTATAAGTAATTTTTTGAGCGATCACTATTTAAAAAATGACTAAAATTTTATGGTTACTTAGTTATACCGCGATAAATATTTTTAGATATTTATTGAAAAAAGGCATAAGATTATTTTTCTTATCGCTTCTTTGCATAAACTCCAAAAAAATGTATCTCAGGTAAATTTACAAAAATTTTACGGGACACTAAACTAAGTCGAGGTTATATCATATTTTTTCTGCATTAAGCGCTCTAAATAAAGTGATATGGGTTTAGTGGTCTAGTCATGCGGTGGAGGATAATTAATTTTCATACGTAAGTATATATAAATATTTAAAAGAACCTTAATACCTGCGTATATAATAGAATATCGGATAACTAATTAATAATAAGTATATAAGCCCAGCGTTATATCTTGAATTATATTTTGTAATAATGGATTTTTATTCTTTCAAAATTGAAACATGTTATAAAAATAAATCTTAACATTATTTGCAACAAAAGTATAAAGTATTATTGTGTTAAGTATTTAAACCATTTATGCTAAGAGATCATCGCATATACTGCTCTATTTGTATTTGTGTGTATCACAACTACTATTGACCATAAAATATGTATATTCTCAAAAACTATAATTATGATTAAATTACTTCCCTGAAAGTCTACAAATAACATAGAT
>JAPMAE010000830.1:0-12377 GCA_036584705.1 Rhyacophila sp. 25_7 | reverse complement strand
TAATTATCTATCGTTTTACATATAATATTTTTATATCTCTCACAATTTTACGGTAAATATAATTTTACTTATATTTCTACTAAATTGTTTAATTATGTTTACTGTCACCTATTAGTTGAAAGTTATTCAAAAATGTACAGATTAGTCTTTTTATAATAGATTCTTTGTACACTTAAAACACGTTATAGCAAATACTGTTTAGATATTTATTGAAATAAATAAATAATCTATATTTATTTTCTTTTTTATCATATATATTTTGATGAACAATTAAGATAAGGTTTTAAAATTACATTTCTGGAATACTTCGACTATAAAAAGTATCATGCAACACAAACGTATGCCAAATCGTATGTTTTTTTTAGATTTTTATAGTCGTATAAATTCGAATAGACGTTTTCTAGAAATCAAAATATCATTAAGGTATCAATCTCAAATGCTTATTTGCATATAAACCAAATAAAACTGCTTTTTATAGGTTTTCTAGAAGGAAATAGCGTTTTTGTATCCATTTCGCCAGCGTTTTATAGTAATAAGAGATTGAATTCAAAGTTTTATTATTATTTCATTAGTTATGAAAAAAAAATTACAACTCTTTTATGTTATTATTGGTTTCTTGTTAATACAACACAAAACTTATTTTTATTCTTCAATTAATTTATATAATCTATAAAGGGGGAATATTTTTTATTGATTATTAATATTCTACATTTTTTCACAGTTTAATTATGTTACCATCAATAAAATAGAAAAAGTAATTTTTACAACAGTTATTATAGTAAAATTCATTTTGAAAGTGATTTAAATCGACTTTATTTGTATTAAATTATTGATAAAGAATGTATTATTTATAGCAGATAATCATAAAAGATTTTTAAAAATATATTTCAACATTTTACAGCTCAATTTAACGTATGATTTTGACATTGTTAATTTTTTTTATATTTGTCACTAACTAACTAAAAATTAATATATAATTTTATGCACACATTTGATTTGCAAATAAAATTTGTTTCATTTCCCTTTTTATAGTTTCAGTTATGAAATTTTCACAAATCAACTAACAACATTGTTCAAATAAAAACAAATGATTTAAAAAACAATTTATTTTTGATTGACCTAGTTTACTATTTTCAAATATTGTTCAATGCCTCATTAAATACAATAAATGTTCTAGTATAAATTTTAATATGTTTTTTTGCTTTAACTATGTTTTTTATTACCATAATATCAAGTAACACTTTAACAACAGTACAATAATGGACAAAAAGCGCTCGAACGAATGTTATACTCATACATAAGCGTGATTTTTCAAACTTTAAAAATTGATATGTTAAAAAGTATAGCGAACAGCGTGATAATGTTTTTTAATATTTTAAAATATAATGGGTTTTCAACAGCTTTACCTTATTTTGTCAAATTAAACTTATAAAACTTTATCGAAAATTTTAAAATACAAGAAATTTATACTACGGTGGAAATGTCAACAAGTGTCTGAAGTACGCGAAAAAAGAAGTAGGAAAATGAAGGATCTATCCAGCAAAGCCAGCCGGCTATTTAAAACGAATTATGGATTTTGTACAAAATTACTTCAGCGCTTCTTGTGGCCTATATTAAAAATAAAAACAAGTATTCTCGGAACAGCTGGTTAATGGAATGGAGTTTTATCTTATTAAATTGAATATGCTGATAAAAACGTAAAATTGTGACAAAATTGTTATTTTTTAAATTTTGAAACATTTTGATTTAAATTAGTGTCTTTAATATTACATTATATACATTGAAAGTGTACTAATACAAAAAAAAATACTAACCTGAAACGATTGATGTAATAATTAATAACTATTACGCATAAAAAATGAATATTAAGTAAATCTTCATGCTAAAAAGATCCCATATTCTCCATCTCAGAGCATGTATGGAATTTAAAAAAAATCTTTAATAATTATTATCTTTAATTTTGTTTTATGACTAAGTACTTTGCATTAGTACACTCTTGGTATACTGGTACATATATAAAGTTTTATTTGGTTTTTATATATATATCCTTTCAGTATTTTTAATACAAATTTTCATATATTATATATTAACTTATATATTTTTAATATTATACTTATTCTGACAATGCTTTAAAATCATACTAAAATTGATGTTGGTGATATTATCGCGCTACAGTCCGTTTAGATCAATAGTGAACTATTTATAAAAAAAATAACATATAACATGCAATTTGTTTGAGATATTATCAAACTTTTATTGGAGAGTTAAATCAATAGTGAAATATTTACAAAATCAATATATTTGTTAGTAATATTAGTTGCAATGCTGCAGATAAACCATTGACAAAATTTTATTACTTTTATCAATACCCAAGTTAACGTTACGCATATATCTACAAAAAAGTATTCTATAAGTTTAAAAAACATATATATAATACCTTTCTGTAATTTCAGTAACAAAATAACGTGCAGACACCGTTCTTACAAGCCGCAACATGTGGTGTAAAAAAGAATTTCATTGCAGCTTTTTACATCGACATAATTCTAACAATGTGCTAATAAAAATAATTGTAGTCAATTTCATTTTGTTTTCAATAATATGTCGAACTTTAGATAAAAGTTCTTTTCAACTAAAATGATTTCATAGAAGATTAATCTCATTAATTTGCTTTATGCAATTTATATTCGTCAAACTATTATGTTTATTATTAAAGCATATAAATAATATCACTATTAGACTATTAAAATATAAATTTCAGTAGATGTTTTATACTAAATTATCATTTATTGACTTTTAGGACCATGTAAGGATTTTTAAAAGTGTATTCTGATGTACTGATGTGTTTGTACACAATTTTCATTCTACAACTTACAATAGAGAAAAAACATGTTTAATAATCAATTTTTAACATTCTTATTTTCAACATATTTAAATATTATTTTTTATCAT
Organism: Rhyacophila sp. 25_7; assembly: GCA_036584705.1. Taxonomy (NCBI): domain Eukaryota; kingdom Metazoa; phylum Arthropoda; class Insecta; order Trichoptera; family Rhyacophilidae; genus Rhyacophila; species Rhyacophila sp. 25_7. Next base: position 9,428 of record JAPMAE010000830.1, on the reverse strand, counting down.
AATATAAGTCATATAACAATTTAGAGTTTTATTTCTTATAATAAATAAAATTTACTCATCATAATGTTACATATACAGCACCTGTGATCTTAAACAGATTTAGAAAGAATATAAGACATGCATACTTATACGTACAATAATATCGACTATTTTCTAAAAATTCAACAAATTACACAATCTTACGAATTTTTAAATAAAATTATATATTAGTTTTATGGTAATTGATTGAATTATGAAAGGGGTTATAAAATAAAAGAAATCTATACTATGGATTCAAATGCGGACAATGTTAAAAAAATGGTACTTAAAAAATTTTCACTCGTTTTCTTTTGTTTTTTGTTTCTGAATTGGCGATAATCTTCTTTGTTTTATTTATATTTCGTAAAAACATGAACTATTAGATTCATTATAAATGTAATTTTTATTTGAAATCGGTGAAATATATTTTGATATACTTAACTATAAAATCTGAATGTTTAATATAATAAAACTTTAATAACAAATAACATAGAATTAGTCAACCTCATAGGTGAGTGGACAATGCATCCAACTTACAAGCTTAGGACTGCGAACTTAAATTCCGCAGCTGGCATAAATTCTACAGGTTTTTTCAATTGAATTTGATATCATGATAATGACCAAATTGATTCACCACATAGCTGATAATTATTAACTTAAAAAAATCTGTCAAGACCTTCTTCATATTATGTTGATCCATATGCTTCGTTGCAGACCAAATATAATTAAGAGAATAAGAGAGAAAAAATTAAAAATGATGTATTTCAAGTATAACAAACGAGTCTACGAGTAGATGTTAGCATTTTATTTGAAAAATTTTGTAATGTTTTTACAAAATGAACTTTTATTTTGCATTTATTTATTTATCTATGATTGTTTTTATTGCACTAAAATATATATAGAGTTTTTTTTATTTAGAGCTGCTTATTGACAAAATTATAAGGATATAAAACCAAAAATCTTGGGCAACGTTAATTTAAAATAAATTGCCATTTTTTTACAGCCCAATCGTTATTATATTTAACTGTACTTAATGATTTTGATTTAGAAATATAACAATACATATGATATTTGAACTTTATATTATATTTTAATAAAAAAAAAATCGCAATTATAATATATAGTGAATCAATGATGTGTTAATGGATTACAAATTATTATTTTTGGTGACTTAGATATTACGTACCAAAATCGGAAACTATAAGATATCTTATTTATAAGGTATTTATAATATTAGATATTAAGATATATAACTATTTAAATACAGATAAATAACTGTTGCCCTCTTTGGTTGACTAAAATAAAATTAAAATTGGTTGGTTTATACTATAAAAAATGTTCTCAATAAACAAGCTTTATAAAATTCACAACAAATAAAATATAATATCTGTGTCTTTTAACGTCTAAATAAATAGTTGTAAATATCTCTCAAGTTATTGTACGTGCGCCATTGCTATAAACTATATGTTTGTATTAACCCACCTGTCGTAGTTTCCTATTTCCCGCGCTGATCTAATATGCACCAAACATTGCGCTATCAATTCGGAATTGGAATTGAAAAAAATATGACCAATCACCTTTTGGCGCCTTCGACCAAAATTGAATAAAGTTCCCCGTCAGCGTCGCAATTCAAATTTACAAACGGCAGGAGATGAAAAAAGCACTTTGAATTTAGACGCCCTTTTTGTTGTACAGTGGGCTAAATAAATTAGACGCTTCAAGGTCAGACGTATTGAATGAGCTTTCATTTTAAAACTAAATACATTTATACATCCAATCAATACATTTCGTTGTGATGTATTTAGAAGCATGTCAATACTTTTCAATGGAAATTTTATTTTAGCCCAGAAAAGAAACTATTAATTTATCAAGAAAAAATTATTATTTGTAGATTTATAATGATATTTCATTAAATCATACATAAATGTATGATTTAAATTTAATGGCTATTTATTAATTTATAGTATAATGGTTTATTTCAAAATCACCCACGATTTAATGGATATTAAATCAGTTAGCTAACATCTAAGTCGGACAATCAATACAACCTTTTTTGAACCGATGTAGACATAATTACAAAATAATTACCTTTTTAGTTTTTCATTGAATATAACAAAAATAATTAAGTTATTCTAGGTATTTATTTAATAAATAATTGTATAGTAGTAAAAAAATATTATTAACAAAATCAATCAAATAAATTGTTGTTTTGTATAAGTAGCATTTATTGCATTAAAATTATATTGAGAGTAAATGCATTTATGTTAAAATCGATTGTCAAATAAATTACGTACATTCAGTAATGAAAAACCATTGTATACTAACTAACCTTTATGAATTTTTCATAACGCTTGTCATAAAGAATTTTTTTGACGATTGTTAGAACTAAACCCTATTGATTGAAAGATTTTTTTTTAATTAATGAAAAATTCACCAAATATTGATACAAAAAAAAAATAACAAGCCTCTTTACAAGAACGATATATCTCAACTCACCCTGTAAATTTTTAAACGAATGAAATTGAGTGTTGCGTTTAATTGGGTTAGTGGCACTTCTCTCTCAAGATGGCGACTTCCGATGCCACTTTGATATCCGGAGCTTTGAAGACGGCCATTGCTGACGTCGGGATGACAAGCCTCTTATCACACGGAAAAACAACTGTCGCTTAAATAAGTGCACTTGAATGCATATTTTAAAACACTATCGACCTTTTTTGATACATTTTTTTCATTTATTTGGCCTTTTTATTGTTTTTTCTTGCTTCTTATTTAGCATTTATATTAAATGATAGACACTTTTAATAAAACTTTTAAGTACAGTAGTTAATATTTTTTTTAAATAAGAACACTCAATAAATGTGGGCTTAAATGTTATCATTTGTAATATCTTATATCTAATGTGATTTTTTAAATTAAAGTTTTAATAAAACTTCGATTGATTTATACATGTTTCGCCCTCATAGGTGAGTGTATAGCGCATCCAACTCAAACCGTGGGTCTACGGTTCGAATCCCATAGCTGGAAAAATTGCACAAGTTTTTTCATGTGCATTTGAAACCAGGACATGGATAAAATCAGTTGATCTACTAACTGACAATTAATGCTTTAAAAAAAACTGTCAAAATAATTTTCACATTATAAAGAACCATATACTTCGTTTCGGAGCGGATATGGTTAAAAAATAAAAATCTATTGTATTTTGTTTGTATATTATATTATCCATGTAATACTTGTTAAGTACATTTTTTCGATTATATTTTATACTGTAGTTTGATCAAATGACTAAATAATTTTTATATGATTTTCAAATAAAATTCCTAGTATTGTACAAAATAATAATTTTCACTGTCTATTGTAAATCATTACAAAAAATTCATATTTTAATAACTAGGTTTTTTAATCTCTTCCATTAAAATGTCCAAAATATGAAAATCATTGCAAAAATACGACAGTTTTTAGGCTTCGTTCACTTCTTTTCATCCAAGATGGCGGTTTCCGGCGTGTCTTTTTACTTCCGAGGCTTTGTCGGTAGCCTCTGGACGAGAAAAGATCATATCAAAGAAGAACGGTGGTTGTTGCTTTGTAATGGTTATCATACCAAATATATATTTCTGGCTGATATTTATTTTTGATTTCGCATAAAAATCACTCATATTATTTACAAATATGAAAATCAAAAAGAATACTTTCTTTTAGCCATTAAAACTTAAATTTGTTTTCAATTGATAAATAATGTGTTACGGAAGTGATTTGTAGTAACAAGTCTTTAAAATGGGTATTTTTAACATTTCTGACATGTATATTATAACAGTTAAAAGTGTGTTGAATATACAATAATTATGCTATTTATTCTAACATAGCGATTTCCATGACTGTTGTTAAAAAAATATGTTTATTAAATACCAATTTATTTCGAAATATAGATGGGATATAAAATATAGAAAACAAAAATATTAATAAACATCGCTTTACAAGAAAGAAGAAGAAAATAATTCTACATTACTCGGGAGGGAAATTACACGTTGCCAAAAATGGCACTTTCACTATACCTGTTAAAAGTCGTTTTTCGTGTCGCTTCTCTTAGATAATATATAATGTAGTGTATTATTACTTTTTTTTACATTCTTTCCTAGTAGGGTTAAAATGTAATGGAATATATCACTGGAAAGAGCATCGCAAGATTTACTACACAATACTGATATATTTTTTTTTACAAAATTGAGTTTATTTACCTCTTAGGTACAGATTTATAAAAAGATACAAGTAGTATTTTTATTCCGTAACTGCTTGAAGATAGAGCTTACACTAGCGTCACAGTGAGAGAATTTATTTAACATTAGTTTTTTGTGAATTATTAGTGCAATGATTATGGGTTCATATCCTGATTTAAAATAAAAAACTACAATTAAATATTTGAAGAAAATGTGAGCTGCGATCGAATCGATCTTGAGTTTAAACTCTAGACATACTTGTATATATTGAGCGACTATTTTCGACAAACGATATAATATATTATTATGATCGGTAACCAACATATTAAGAGACTCATTTCAAACCATTCATTTGATCACTTTTATGATTTTAGTAATATCAAATATTTTAAACCGTTATTTACATTTCTTTATAGTGAACTTGTACGACAGCGAGTTTTTTCCAGAAATCACAGCTTTACGCCCATCTTTGGTATTGTAACAATTAAAACAACCATCGCTTTCTTTAACAAAAAAATAGTTTTGGTAATGTTGTATATGTAATTTGAACAAGTTAAAAACGTAAATTATTTAATATAATATATTAAAAAATGCAGGACAATAGCCAAATATTTGAAATGTTAAAAATGTTGGCTGTCAAAAATAAATATCCACGTTGATTGCGGGTGGGAAACTCATGATTTATGTTTTTCGACGCTATGGTTTTTAAAAGATTTATATTTTTGTCAATATTTATCTTTTAAATTTCAAACACTCATGTGCGGAATATTAAATATTTGTATAAAAATTTCGGTATTTTAAAAATAACGCTTCATAAATATATTCTTTAAAAATACATTAACCCTAATTATTTTCAAAATCACACATATGTGAAAATAATACTTTTATTAAAAAAATAGTTTTAACACCAATAGATAAAAGAATATTTTTTTAATATTAAAAAACTGGGTTCATATCCTCGTTTTAAATATAAATGAAAAAAATTAAGTATTCCCAACTACTTGTTAGAGTTGCTTTACAAAATGTGTGTGAGTAAACTCATCAATCTTTGTTCGTACGTCAAAACACGATTTGTCACATGTGCTTTACAAATATCATACTATAAGGAATTGAGGTGTTAGTTATATAATGTTTATTTGCTTTATGTCAGACATAATACAAGGATTAAATGACAATAATGATTTATATAATTTAATTTGTGTGACGGCAAATAGTAATATTTTTTTGCTATACTTTTGCTTTTAAACAGTTGTTTCTGGCATGTTATAACTGACCATGTAATATATTTTTTGAAATGAAAATGGTATTAGTTATATATCCATATATTGAAATTGATATACATTGCACAGTTACTTTTACACGCTGATAAAATGCTTACCACACAAAATGTTTACATATGATACCCTTCAAATGTCTTTCTACTTCAAACCATTATCCCTTTTGATAGACAGATGCTTCAAATTGATCATGCCATTTTTTTTTTCATAAAACATCTTGGGGAAATAATAATTTTATTTTTGCTTGTATTTTTTGGTAAACAAAGGCGCTTATTCAAATGCCTCTATGAAAACTTGTGATTTTTTTTTTGTCTGTCTAATATTACAAAGATTCTTGAATTTCCAATATTCCGGAATCAGTTTTCAATGTTTTACTAACCCATTTATATTTATAGGCAAGAGGAGTGTGTTAAAGTTGATACGTTTCAACATACTCTAATAGGTATAAGTCTTATAATAAGTCTTAATAGTATATCTTTATTTCTTAAGATTTTGACTATCATTAGACATTGCATAGACTTTATTCTATTTTTTTTTTGTTTCGTTAATTATACACGATATACACAAAGTAACGAGGAAGAAGAAAATTATTTTTCAAAATTTATGTATTTAAAGAAATTATTTAAGACCATTATTAAATTCAATTAAAAATATATGTTTCATGAAAAACTGTTCTTTATTTATCTATTTTTGATCATGATTTAAGTTTTGAAATAAATAGTAATGTATTTTTTTGTAAAATTTATTTGCATATATTACTTTCTTTTTCCTTCACATTTAATTTTTGTGCTTTGTTAATAATACATAATTACAAATTGTATTCTTCATTCAATGAATTAAAAACTGTTGTACAAAACAATATCTATCAGTTTTTAATAACATACTCATTGCATTTAATTATGATGACATGAAATGATTATCACCGAATAAATACTAAATATCACTATGGGAACAAAAATATTTTCAGTAATTTTTAGTATAAGGAAAACATTTTTTTTTACGTAACAAAATATATCTTCAAATTTATTTATGGTTTTATTATATAAGGATACTTAAATGTCCATTTATTAGTAAAACGTAAAATTAAATAAATAATTTGGTTTAATACCAGCATTAAAATTGTTTATTATTTTCCATGATGAATATTACAACAGATTTTATTAAAATATTCTTCATGAAAAAATTAACACTTTAAATTCTTTGTAAAAAATAGCATAGAGTTTGTTAATTTAGTTATATTTATTTTATAACATACCATCAATATATATAAAAAATCATTTAAGAATAACAAAAATATATGCAAACGATTGATAGTATTGTGGCAATTCAACTATTTTTCGTTAATTGTAATATTTTAAAAACATTTTCTTTTAAATATTTTAACGAAAGTATTCAACGTACAACATTTCACCGTACTATTATAACTTGTTCAATATTTTCTAATGATACTTAATGTACTCAACCACTTTCAGTATTTTTTTCTCTCATCCGTTATCTATTGGAAAAACTATTAAATAATATATCAATACATATAATAAGACAATGTTTAAATTTTATTATATTCGTTTATAAATTGAATAAAATCTTCTTGGTCGGTAAATTGAACGTAATAAGAGTGAATTAAAAGCTATGGTATTTTTCCACTTTGACAAGTAAAAACTACGCTTTCTTTGATTATAATAGTTGAATAATTACACAGAATTACAGTCCTATTGGTTTAAAAAGTCTTTATTTCGCTAACGATGGGCTTTTATTTAACTTAAGGGTAAACTTGAAATTAATGGAAAGTTAGCAAACAATAAAACAGAAATAAATGAAATATTAATGCGTTACTGTTATTTAAATAATGTACAAAATGTAGATTGTTTCGTTTGAATATTAATCGAATATTTCAATCAAACTAATGCATTAAAATGTTTGTTATTGTAAAATAATAATATAATAAAAAATATTCATTTGCTTTCTTTACCAGCAATAGGCGAATATAATGTTATTTATTTGATGAAGTTACAAAATTTTACTTCCATTATAAAATTAATGTTAATAAAAATTCTTTTTGTAGTAATTTGAGTTACCAATTCATTTTAAATTATTGCAATAGAACTAGTAGATCAATTTATACTTACTTATATAAAAACAAATATTATTTTTCATCATTATATATTGATAAATACGTAAGTTGAACTATACTATATGAATTTCAAATTCACATATGTAATTTGGTGTTAATATAAATATTTATCTATTTTTCATGGATTTTTTAAAAAATACTCTTTTTATATAAAATAAGTGCAACATGATTATTTCTTGTTAAATATTCCATTTTTAAAAGTTTTACTTAAAATAAATTACATAGCAACTCGTATCATGTATATATTGTTTTTATTTTATTACTAGCTGAAACCCGGCATGCACTGCTACACCAGTCAAACAAACAAATTTTTCATTCATTAATTCTGTAAATAGTATATATATATATATATAGGTTTGCCGTCTTGTGAAAAAAAGGATAACTATGTTGGCTGTCTTACCCATGAGCATGCTACATATCGACCGTATTTAAGTAAAAGAGAGTAACCCTCACAAAACTAATTTTACAGGAGGCACAAAAAACTTTTATTGATTTGTAGTCAAAGCCACATTAACACTAACTTGAAGTATATGATGAGCAATAAATTAGTGTTTCATTTTCTTGATCTGATAATTAAGAAAGTTATTAAAGAAAAATCATTAAAATTGCCGTTTAATGCTTTTTTTCCATACTAACTTAATAAATCGTTCTTTATTCAAAATCTAATGCTGAATTTGGACAGTAATTCAGCATTTTTGGCTTAACTCTTTTTGAAATAATGTGTATTTAGTTGTGTACATTTTAATTCTCAAATGAAAGAACTTTTCAAAAAACTGATGGTTACGCCCTTTTACCTAAACAGGATCGAAGCTGCACACTTGAAGCGATTGTCCTTGTCCTTTGTTATTTTTTATTGAAAAAGCAAGATGAACGGACAATTGTAATCGTTTGCAATCAAAGCAATCATAGCAACACGTCGAATGAAGACAACTTCTCCTTTTTGTTTTCCATAGAGAAGTGTTGCTTTGATGACGTTAGGCATCGGGTTTTCACAGCAAACCTTGTTCCATTGCACAGTAATGTTACAAAGAAGAATTATGGGTGCTCCAATTTTGATTAGCAAATTTATGCGGTGGCATTCCCGGAAGGTCCAACGAATTAAAAAATTAAAAAATAAATCATAATATACAGTTTCGTTCACATCCATAAATAACATGTTGATTTTGGTATAACTGATAGAATCCGTCCGAAGTCGCCAGCTAATAAAATGAGAGGTCCACCGAATAATTCTGCATTTCCTCGTAAACTTTGAAGAGTTTGATCAAACGCTTCAAGTAATTTGTATGTGCCATAGTGCATTCATCCCGGATAATCAATATGCATGCTTTCAGCACTTTTGCCAATGTTGCATGTCGGATCATTGAAAAATTAAAAATCTAATGACGATTGAATTTCTAAATGCGCTGTTCGTACACCATCCAATGTTGTAGCAGCAATACCTGACAAAGCGATAGACAGAGCAAGTCCATTTTGATCTAATGGCAACCTGACGAGAAATAGAAATAGATAATAGCGAGTTGCATCATGTAAGAGCCATATAGATGTGATAGCTCCCGTAATTAGCTAATTAAATAATTTATTTATTTTAAACTTAATAATTATTTATCACAGTTGTATATTTCCACCATCAGTACAATATTAATAGTATGTTTAGTGAAAAAGAATAGTCAAATAAACCGTATTTGGGTGAGGCCATGAATTGCAAGGCGTAGTCTGAAAGGAATTCATCAGCACTTACTTGCTTCGAGAATTGCAAAGTGAGGATATCAACAGCTACAAAAACTACTTGAG
>JAPMAE010000828.1:0-11231 GCA_036584705.1 Rhyacophila sp. 25_7 | reverse complement strand
CTATGTCATAAGATAAAGACAGTTTTACCTTTTATTTTAGATAATTTGAAGATAAATTGAACAAAAACTAAAACATAGTTTCAACAAAAATAAAAGCAACTATTTTTTTCTCATACGAACTACTGTTTCTATAAAAAGGCTAAAACATTATTGTCCAAAAATGCTATTTGCCAGACTTTGCACGATGACCCTAGATTGAACATCGATGATCTTGAGGTCAAACTCGGCTTGATAAAAAAAATATGAGTACAAGCGACGAGTAATGCATATAAAACGGTCAAATAATAATAGCCCCCTTGAAGTAAAATATGATGATTAAAATTCATTGCAAAAAGATGACTTTATGCCACTTTGATTCATTATATTTTTAAAACGTCCGTAACTACAATAATTGTTCGGTGATAAAATAATACAGTGGAAGCTAACTGGCGGTTTGTGATATCTCGCGTGTACATTTAGCGGATTTAAAAAATAAGAATTTTCATTTGTGCGCGTAGAGATAAATCATAAGACAAAGACCTAAAACAAAATAAAGTGTGTATTATGTTATAAACAATAAACATACGTCTCATAAAACAGTGCTTATTAAACAATAATTTAATTAAGAATTAGAAGTTATTCAATTTTATGTTACGGAACGAGGTAAACGTCGAGAGATAATCAATTGATTAATGACAGAAAAATCATGTGTTTGTGTTCAACACTAGTTTTGATCTAATTAAAAACGCATCAATCATCGTTTTTAATAGTCTATCATTTAACTATCTTTTGTCAAAATATACACAATTACAAAAGATTTTTTTTAAATATGGTAAACGCCTTATATGTCACATTATTTCTAGGGTAAATATTGCACTGTTAATAGTAGATATATAACTAGTCTCTTTCTGATATATTTCGTACATAGACATCAAAAATAAATATAGACAATTTAATAAAAATAAAAAAAATGCACAATACAAATGCGTACACAGTGAGGAAATAAACGAATTGATGTGAAAATATGGCTCCTGAAATCATGAAATGGAAATAAAGACCGGTTTCATCTATTATGAGATTTTTAAATGTATAAGTATTACTACATATATTATTATTCCAATGTAATAACTTAACAGGTAAATAAAATTAATTAAATTGAATATTGCTTTTAATATACTCGTAAATTACCGTGAACGTATAATGGTATAGGATGTCACATTAGGATACTACTACTGGATCAGCAAACTGGAGAAACATAGTTAAGTTTAATATTAACAAAAATTTGTTGTAAAACCGGGAAACGTTAATAACGATATACTGTATATATATATTAAGCTTTCTTGAGCAGTTGGATAATTTCGACAGCTCGTAACGATATTATTCTAAAAAATCATTTTTATTTTATGCCATACTTTTTTCATATGAGTATTCTAATGTATATTCTTACACGCGACAAGCATAAATAATATCTTAAAAGTGTACATATGCATCACTGTTTTCATATTGTTTTGTTTTTATTATTATTATTCATACTCTGGGGCTATAAAAGTAATTCTCAAGTGAACAGGTATAATATTTACCTGAGTTGTGGACCTGTGAAAGAGAAGTTGAGTGGTTTTATAAGGGGAGAAAACACGTATCCTTTTGTGGTAAGAACAAAAAAAATATAGCAAACAATAAATGACATTGTTGCTTTATGTTTGAATAATAAACTGGCAGCACTTTATTTACAGATGCATCGTTACGACTTTCCAAATATCTATACAAAACTAACAAATATGATATTATTTAATGAATACTTTAGAATGTAGAATATTTTGAGAATTGATTTATAGTTTTGAATTAATGTTATTTACTCTCAATCTTTGATAGAAAGCAATTATATTGAAATAATAACACAGTTTTATATATTTTGTGGAAATAAGAATATAAACCTGTGTTATTATAAGGCATGCAGTCCATACGTCGTGCGAATAATAAAACAGTATTGAAATAATAGCACAGCTTATTTATTCTGTGGAAATAAGTAGGTATATAAAACTGTGTTATTATTCAAAGAAGGCCTGCAATTCATACGTCGCGCGAAACCTTCTTCGAAGGTCTTCCATAAACCACGTAACGCTCTTGAGACGGAGAGAGGAGGAACCGCCAACGTCTACATAGCGTTACAATGGGGAGGGTGAGTTAATTTTTATTGTTACATAACACATTTCCCTCGAAAGTTTGGATATAAGGTGTTATAAATTGCATTCCTATTTAATCTTTTCTATGCATGACACACTGTCACAACCTGGTAAGCTGTGAATTGTAAAGCAAAAATATAACAAAAATATTTATTTTGAAAGTATATTGAATATTTTTGAATCATATCTTTGCACTTTTATATTTAAAATCGCCCAAAATAACAAAATTTAAGCAAACTACGTTTTAAGTTGTGAGAATTGACTCGCTTTTGGCACTTAGTCGCTTAATGTGTAAAGTTACGTAGCTTTTGAGAAGAGGAAGGGAGGGGTCAAGCTGGATGTCTACATGGTGTTACATGGATAGGGGGAGGGTAAAAATAAAGTGAGAAAAAATTTACGTCGTTTATGGAGACCCCTAAGATACATATTACTAGAATAAATATAAAAATGGTACAAAGTTCAAAAATATTTTATTTATTATACGGTTTAGTTAATTTTGCAGTAATGTATAATAGTAATTTAATAACATGAGAGTATAATAAGCAAAAAAAAACTATTTTTCTCCCACTCTGTTTTCTCAAACAGCGACAATCCGCAAAGTCCAAATAATATAGCCTTTATTCTACAAGTGTTGTGCAGACATGATTTAAAGTATTCAAAATTAACTTCTGAATAAGCTGAGCCATATTATTTAAGTTGAAATCTATATCTTAGAATTGTTTAGCATGAAAATAGTATAACTAAAATAAATATTAATTTTACATATATCTAAAAGATGTATATGGACATATCGATTATTGCTTGAAAACTTGCTTAAAAGTAAAACTGAATTATAGTTGAAAAAATAACATGTCACTTTGTAAGGAAAAGTACAAATAATCAAATTATGTAATCACTTTAAAAACATTCCTTGATAATCATGAAACCATAAATATTATCAAAATAGTCAAACGATTTAAAAATATATTCTATATACACCGAAATAAAGAATATGTTTTCCTATTAGTTAAAAATGACTAAATAAGTGATTGAAATCCGCAACGAATACACTTTGAAATCGGATAACTATCCGCTACACCAGTGTGATAAATGGTTTTATTTTATTGTTTATATGTATTATTGGCAGGACTTGGACCTTAGTGGCTAAACTTAATTAATTCTGCTGAAGTTATCAATGCTTTTGAACCTGAGATTCTGATCAGAAGTGTATATTAACATTAGCCTTTCATTTAATTATATATTTTAAATTAGTAAAACGTATATTGAAAATGTCTGAATATATTCGCGTTGTTGTATGTTGGATATTCGTACAAACTATTTAATAATGTTTTGAAACTGCACCGCGTATCTTTTAATGTACATAATATTATTTCTCTTACTTTTCAAAACGTATGAAACACAAATGAAATAATTTTTAGGGTCTGTTTAGTTTTACAAACAAAAAAAACTATACTTTTACGACAAAATACTTTATAAAAGTATTAAAAATAAAAAATGATATGCTCGTAAATCGATGTTCCTAAAGTAATCAAAATATATTGTAATATATTCGCAGTTAGACAGTTAAAACAAATTTTTAACGATAATAGCTTCTACCAACGATATGTAGTGAAATTTATATACTATAAGTATTCTTTGTGTTGTGATTAAGTGATTTTATGCTCAATTAACATGCGGAGGATATTTACAACATTTTTAACATCTTTTGTAAACTTAGGCGCGTGCAACAATTGTAAAACCCAGTGAAGTGCATTTAAACCTTCATTATAATTTAGTTTTCAAAGTTTTCAAATATATTATAAAAACTAGTATTTTTTTAACTTTTAAATGCTAAGCAATATCAAAAGTTAATTTTGTAATAATAAATTCTTGGCAGAAGTATTCTCTTTCATCTTCAGCCTTAATAGCGACTCGTTATAAAAAACATAATATAATCATTTTATACACGTATTTCCATACAAGACATTATTAAAAAAAGACTCACACCCACGCATTGGACCAGTCAATTTTTGACTGGTCGTGGCAAATTTGCGGCCAAGCAACAGCAGGCAAAGTAACTCCTGTGTAAATAAAGTAAACCCATTTTACGATAAACAAATATCAAAGCATATCTGTTAACCAAAAAAATGATTATATTTTAAGAATATAATGTATTGTTTCATTTTAATAAATAAATAAAAAATTACGCTTGCATTGATATTCATCAGTTAAATATATGAACATTAAAAAACATAATATTACATAAATTCTTTTTACACGTCAATGAACTTTAAAAACAACCATCTCAACGCTGTTAGCAGAGGTAACATCCCGCAGGGATCTTATCTGCCCGATTCAAGCGGTCCAACTGATCATAGGCCGGGTTAATAATTTACTAAACAAATACCTACCGCTTGTTCGGTAAATTATTATTTCTGACTTCAACCCTGCGTGCGGGCCCAAATTACCATTTATCGTTCATATCACGACTTCACTCACGAGCAAACTTGGGAACTGAACCGGGAATATATTTTTTACTACAGTAGTTAGTCACTTACTTTTTAAAATACGAGGAACATTTCAAAGCTTTTATACTTAAATTCGCTTGCGGAAAAGCTCAAGTTCTATTGAGTTGCTATTTACGATATGATAAATGAGTTATCGAAAAAGCTTTATTAGTATAATAGGAACACGCTATTTCTTACCCTAAAATGATTGATTAGTATGTCATATAATTTTAAAAAATGTAAAAATAAATGACTTTTTTATTTATTCGAAACGAATACTTGGAGCTTAGTACTACGAGAGCTCAGAGTAATTTAATTATGGGTAATCGACACCAAGTCAAGACTTTTTTAACATTTTCAAGTATGAGTATGTATTTTATAACAAAAAAGTATAGTTCAATTTACCCAGATAGATTATTCAGTCAAAAATCAAGGAAATTGGTAATCCAAAATACCAACGTCCAAAGTTACACAATATTAGACCACGCATAAAAATAGTATTCTAATCATGTTTTAGTGAATTTTCATAAATTTTGAGATTAAATTGAAAGGAAATTAATTAAACGAATTGGTAGAAACACCAAATAACTTAATTTTTTATCAAAAAAGTTTTGCAAAAACAAATAAAAGTGGTTCCGAAATGATTGTATACTTTTTTTTATTTATCATAAATATTATGCAGCTACGTTCTTATTTTAGAATAGCTGTAGTAATAAATAAATTTTTTCAATATTTTTATTTAATGTCAATTTTTGGTAGAAATATTATACTGCAATAACAAAACGGTTTTGCATATTTTTTCCACTAAAATACTCATAAAAAATGTAGACTAGTTTAATTTGGTATGACAGTATGTAACTACATTAGTCGCAATGTATTTTGTGGAAAATACGTATTTCTATATCACGATTTTAAAAATAAACATAAAATGAGGGGTATGGTGTTGAAAGTTGGTAACCCACACTTTTATAGCCTTATTTATAGCCTATTTTATTTATTAACCATTTTACACTTCCTAATTCAAATTTACTATATTTCAGCTTACATTTTCAGTATATTTTTAAAAGGGTAAGAAACTTTTAACTGCGATTATAACAGAACTCTCTCATTGTGAAGTACCAATTTTTTACATCACACTCTTCAAATATAACAACACATAAGCAATAAATTGCTTTTATTTGAGAAAAAATCGTTTATCTTCATTTATGTGGAAAAAAACATTGGGTATTGTAAAAACGATTTTAAAACGAATGATTGATGCATATTAAAATGACTAATAAAATTGTGATTGTTAGCATTTTCTGTACCAGATTTAATGTCAAATCCCGCCAAGCTGTGAGTTTATTAACAAAAATAGAACCATAATATTTCTTTTAAAAGTATATTGAATGTTTCTTTGTCATGATTTTGTTTTTAATGGTAATTTTATAGTCAATCATATCTTAACGTTTTTATAGAAAACTACATTTTAAGTTGTGCGAGTTAACTCGATTCTGGAACTTAGTTGGTCAGTTACGATATTTTCATGTATATATTTAACGCAACGTTTAAATGAGAAATTATTTTTAAAAAATACACACATGAGAGGAGAATTGTTTTTTTATAAATAATTAATTCTGAACTATAATATATATAGTAATTAAAAGTAATCATCTTATAAATATATTCGAAGACCTCATACAAACATCATCTTATGCCATTTGTGTCTTTTCGAGTAAATCGATTTTTCAAGATCGGATTCAAAATAATTTTCTATAAAAACGTTACACTTTAGAATAAAAATATTTGTGTGTGGTCTTCAACTAAAAAAAATAATACTGAGCAAAATTGTCTTTACAGTCGGCAGAAAAAAGAACTTTTATGCAACTATACCAAACCAAAATTTTTTAGAGATCCGATAATTTATTGAATGTCCACATCCTATTTTTTAAATAGTGATTTAATCATACGATATATACTATTACTAATTCATTTATTAAGATTGCTCATGCGGTTTGCATCTATTTCTTCCAATTTGGTAGAATAAACCTCGCCCATAAAAATTATCCCTTGAGTTATTCCCAAGACAATCATCTTCGACGATTATTATTGGGTAAACATAATATGCTCAATGGTCTAGGGTGGGAGCGGTCCTGAAGCAGGGAAGGGGGTTACCTCTTCGGCACAGGTGGGCCCAAATTCGAGGCCCGCGTGGGCGGTCTATAGCTGAACACCTGTGGGAAGGAAGGAATTTCTCGGAACCCTCACGCGGCACAGTGGCGGATGCATGATTATTTCTTTGCGGTGGACTCAAAATTAAAAGGCGTATGTGAGATTTACTACCAATAAATACATCGTTAGTCTACAACCTTCAAAATTTTTGCACCCTCTGGAGTAGAATTAAGCAATCTATTTACGTTTGCGGAAATATTTCACGAACCAGCTAACCGAGCTAAGAATGAAATGAAAACGAACATAGTAATATTTTATACGATCAACGGGCTATCGACTGAAAAACAACGTTTTAGTGGGCTAACACCACGATATTCATCATAGAACTCTTAGTACCAATCAGTACAAAAGAATGGAAAAATAGTTCACATTAAGAAAATAAAAACAATATTGCTGTTACTAATACAAAAAAAGGGTTCAAGGCCTGTACTGGTTGCAAAAATATTCAGTTGTAGCCAGGACATGAACCCGAAACGGTTGACAATTATTAATCGTAAAAAAACGGTCAAAAAACAATCTTCACATTGTGAAGATTAATCAATATGCTTCGTTTCGAAGCGGATATGGTTAAAAGAAGAAAAGAAATATAATTAATTTGATCTATTTTCGATCCATGCTGGAAGTCAGTATAAAGAAATAATAACCGATTTTCACGAGACATGTACTTTTAATGAACACCGGTTTCGTTAGTAATGACACTTATCAATTAGAATTGATTGTTATAGCAGACAAAATTGGTATTTTTTAAAAATATTATGTGGAAATAAGTATAAAAAGATGTTTTATTATTTAAATCAAATTATACATAATTGAATTATCGCGCGAATTTCTAAATTTACCCGAAACCTCATGGAATATCACAACCTTTTAAAATATTATAATATTTTAATATCCATATCTAAGCAAACACCGATCTAATTTTTCACAAACATAATTTTTTACAGTTTGGTGGTTAGTGCGCGTTTTATAAGTAAATACTTCATATCCCTTCAAAATATAATACAAACGTATTTTTTCTTCCTAATTTCCTATATACAAATTCTCCCGATTGAAAAAAAAGCGTTTAAATAATGGTCAGTTTTAATCAAATAAATTAATTGACACCCCATATAAATACTGCCTACGAGCCACTGCGAACGGGGCTCTCAAAGTTTTGACATCTCCACTTTTGAAATCTCTCTCTCTTAGACTGTAGCATGAGATCCTTTGATGGAATTGCCGCCTCCCAAATTGAATCCTAATCACGACTCTCAATCTAAGAATTCTCTATGACTTGTTAACACTTGTTTTGTGTGCGAGTCTGGACATGGGCTATTTACACACAATAATTCCATGCACACTAGTTATTAGAACATTTCTATCGTGTTTAGGTAAAAGGGAGTAACCCTTAGTTTTTTTAAAAAGCGCTTTTATTTGAGAATCGCAATGTACACAACTAAATACACGCTCTGTTAAAGGGAATTAAGCCAAAAATGCTACATTATTATCGAAATTCAGGTTTAGATTTTGACAAAAGCACGATCTACAAAGTTTTTATGGAAAGGAAAAAAGCATTAAACGTCAACTTTAGTGATTTTTCTTTAATAACTTTCTTAATTATCTAATCAGAAAAATGAAGCACTAATTCATTGGTCATCATGCCATTCAAGTTTGTGCCAATGTGACTTTGACTAAAAATCATAAAAACACATTTTTGTGCCTCCTGTAAAATTTGTTTTGTTTTACCTAAATATGGTCGATTTGTATGCGTATACGATCACGAGGGTTATTTTTTTCTTTATGGATCTTTCGTATTTTTCTTGGTGGTACAATAAAACAATATAAAATTTATTTTTTTAACATTATACACAAATGATTGCAAATCTCCTATTATTTATTCTAAAATCAAAAATGGCGCCTGCTTTTTAAGTTAATTTCATTGTTTCTATTGTGAACTACGATTCAAATGAATAGTAAATTGAGTGCTGGATTAACCCTTAACCATAGTAAGTTCGTACTTAGAGCATCAAGAGAAAGGAGGGTATTACATAAATTTTTCATAACCGAATTTATCTGCAAGTGTTGATTTGAATGAATGACTTTGCAATACATTTTAAGGCTCAAATAATTGCCAATTTATCTATTGGATCATGCCGATAGCAATGAAATTATTCTATCTTTAAAAGACGAAGAAAATCACAATTTAGCTAAATATCAATGGTCGTGGTTTGATTTCTCCGCTGATGATGTGGCTTATCGGATCGCTTGTAGACCCAGTAAATGTCATAATGGGCAATTTGACAAATCTTACCGTCATTTTAGTAGAGGAAAATTTTAAATTTGGAAATGTAAGGAAGCATAAAAATTAGTTAGTGCTTAGGGCCCTCTTGTACGTCAAATACTAAATGCAACACAAACCATAGTTCATTGAAATTTAATATACAAACATATTGTATTAATATTCCAAATTGTAGCAATGATGTAATTATCTGTTTTAATATTATTATATAGTCTATTTCTAATATATGCATCTTCAATACATTAATAAATATGCATTAGAATTTAACTTCTGATTCAATCGTTACAGTGCCGGCGACAAGGGGGCATTACAAGTTTAGCTACGAGTATATCAATCCTTGGACTTAAAAAATACTCCAAATGTCAAAATTAATAATTAAATACTGCCTTACCCAAAACAGTCGGAATAATGGATCCCAAAATTACAGTCACTATAACAGATTAATTAGCTACAAGTTTTTCCATTTATCTTTATACACAAATTTATGATGGTTTAATTTTTCTACGTTTTAAAGGGTGTACGAGTATATCAACGATAATTATTCATTTCTTTACATTCGGGGTCATCTATAAACCACGTAATGTTTTTCCTTACGTTTTATTACCCCCCCCCCCCTTCACGTACCACCATGTAGACATTCAGCTTGACCCTCCTCACTCCTCGAAAAGGTTACGTAACTATCTAAATTAATTAGGAATGAAATTTACAATCACATCCTGTCCACTTTTTCAGATGGAAAAGTTTTAAGTAACAATAAAAATTAACCCACCCTCACCCTTGTAATGCTAAGTAGATGTTGGTAGTCACCTCTCCTTCCCCCTTAGAGCGTTACGTGGTTTATGGCCGACCCCTCAATTGAAACCAATGAAAAAACAATAAATTTCAGTTTTTATATTTGATACTGTTATTCGTAATATTTTTATGCACATGATATATGAAATAAACCACTTAAGTATATTTTTTTTTGTTACGTAAATCAACAAGCATCTGAAATACCTCAGAATATTGAAAATATTTTTTTCTTGACGCCTAGTTTAAAAAAAATACTTCTATAATTAAAAAATTAAAACATGATGCCATCATTTTTTGACAATACTATTTTTTACAATAAACTTGTGTCATTTTTTTAAATTCTTGTTCGAGTCTTGTTTCCATTCTAGATCACAAATTATCATAAATAATATTACTTGTCTTGACATTTAAAATATTACAGCCTCGTCAGTTAGACTATCTAATGACTATAAGTGGCTTTTCGTTATATGTTAATTTTATTAAATAATATCTATTTTTAACGTTTATTTCATACTTAAAGAGAATTATTTCATTCATTAAAATATTGTGTCATTACTATTTAACAAATATGTTTTATTCAGTTATAATATTTATTCAAATTCTATTACGACACATAGGTTCATTCGCAATGTGAAATTCAAACACGAAAATTAAGCGCAAAATATAAAACAATTGCAATACGTTATTAGGAAAAGTTTTTACATCGATAGACAGACACCAAGTCAAAAGCTATAATGTTATATTTGCCGTATGTTTTTGATAAAGAAAATATTTCTTTAATTAATTAATATGATATACTTTATTTATAGTGCTCAAGAAGGGTAAATGATTTTAATTAATGACGTTTGACATTTTATTATATCGTCGATAACCATTGGAAAAAGCGTGAAGTCGAAAAATGACAGTTTTGGAGATTTTTAGACAATCTAAGCTCTCAATAAGCTTAGCCACATACCTTGTACTTTTTCTGTAATATTAAAATATCACTATACAACCTATTAAGTGGATATTAACTATTTTATTGAGGATAAAACGCATTAAGTAGACTAATGATTATTTGGCTGGTCATATAAAGTGTTTCTAGGTATCATCTAATTCTGGAAAAAAATGTACAAAGAAAAAAAACAAAACCTACAGTGCCAGTTTGTTGTCCTATCACATTCTAGTCAACATTTCCTTTTTCCTTCCTTTCTACATTCTTTTCTTTAGCACATTGTGCATGGAAATTGTAACCTTGGATGACTGTTGTCAACTTCAGTTTGATATAAATAATATATTAATCTGGAGTAGACGTAACAAACT
>JAPMAE010000826.1:6224-22909 GCA_036584705.1 Rhyacophila sp. 25_7 | reverse complement strand
AAAAATTCGTGTAAACAAACTACTTGAGAGAATAAGTTGAAACTTGTCATATGAATTAATGACACGTGCACCCAAGTGGAAAACATAATTTTTTGCTGATTGGAATGCCATCTCTGTGTCAGGCCAAGAACTTTTCACCTTGCCTTAGTATATAACATCTTGTATTATGCATTGGGTTGCCATAACTGCCAAGCATTGATACAGAACGTTTAAGAGCTAAATACATAATAACATGGAAAAAGTAGATAGATAATGGTTTATTTACTCTTATCAAAAATCAATAAAGTTTAAGTAATCCAATAAAACGAACACGTAGAGTAAAATAAAGATGCAAGATGCATTAATCTTTTTTGGCTCGGTCATATATTAAAATTAAAAAATCAAAACAATAATTTCTGACAATAAAAGACTGAGTAGTGAAATACCGGACAGTCCCGTATATGCGGGACATATGGCAACCCTAATTTTCCATGACAGTGCCTATTTTGTAGGCAATTCCTCAGTGGCATCCTAACAAAACTTTTCATTTTTTGATTGCAAAAAGTTCAATCTAATTTTTTATCCATTTTAAGAATTCACAAATAAATTTGATATATTTGAAAATCTAAAATATTAAAATCTGATGTATAAAAAACTGCAAATGGTTCCACAAATAATATTATAATGCCACTAGCATATGATTGAATACAGTTAAATTAAAACCCAAGGAATTTATTTATATCATCGAAGAGCTCGTCTCTATTTAATTGAGCTACTCGTGTTTATGATAGATTTTTATTTTTTTTTCATATTTTCTTCAAGAGTTACAAATCATATCATATTCCTCGATTATAAGATACACATTCTACATTATGTATCTTATAATAGGTGTAACCTTAAAACTGTTAACAAAAATACGACAGTCGTGATGACGGGTCAGTCTATGTATATAATATTTACATGTTTTTCTCCGCCACGTCTAAGCGGCGTCCCAAACGAGCGAGAGGAATATGTATTCGTTTCAATATCACTCTTGGTTCGTAAGATTTGCGCAGTCAACAACAACCCTTGGGTTGAAATATGATTCAAAGATGTCGGACATTAAATCTGAAGAAGTTTCAAACTACAATGTTGACGAAAGTATATAAATAAAAATCCTATAACTTAATTACTTCATTTTTAATTTTATATATTTATACATATATATATATACACACACTTATACACATATATATATATACACACTTTGTACAGTTTTTATAATGGTTATTTTTTAATATTGCGTCCCAGAATGAAAATGTGTGATAAAAATTAAGAGTACTTAGATGTTTATATTTCCAAGTAATCAATGCTCGTTTTTATAATTACTAGTGAACAGATATCGTACCGATACACAGAGAGTAAAAGGAATAAAAACCACTTCCCGAGAAATATAAAGTTATTAACGTGAATGTCATAAATCAATACATTACCATCGAGTTTATTACCAAGAAACAATATGTATATTATTAACGAGAATAGATAATTATTCATTTGAAGTCCACAGCAAATTCATATAAGACTGATGTTTATTTTTTTATGTTTTGTTTGGATACAAAGCATAGTAAACTTTATGGTAAACATGTTTTGTTTTTATTTTTTAGCTACATTTTACGTTACTCGATCGTTGTCGAGTGTACTAGTATACTATAGTTATTATCTGCTGTGAGATCACTCAACCGAATATCAAAGCTGGTTTATTCACAACTAGCTACGAGAAAAAGATTATTTATCATGATTATAACGCAGGAAAATGTCGGAAAAGTCACAAATGTATCACCTTAACCTAATGAAAATTTGCACGCTTACAATTGCGAGTATTTTTAATACTCGATATGCCCATGTCAGTCACATATCGTATACGAGTATGTAATGCGAAAAATTGCCGATACTTTTACAAAAAATAATTATTCATGGTTAAATGTTTTTTGTTTTGTGATGTTTTTTTATCAGACAGAAGTGGCTAACTAATGTTCTAAAGATTGAAAAAACGCATCAATATTTCTATACCTGGCAAGGAAACTACACTATGTCAAAAATTGTACTTTTACATTACACTTGTTCAGAGTCGTTTTGACAAATTACAGGCAGAAGATCGTAACCGTCAAAATTGCATTTTTTTTTTTCAGGTAGAGTTTTTTTTTAAATATCTTAGGTTATTTTAATAAATAAATTTAAAATTAAAAAAGTGTGTATATTATTTTGTAAGTTAAGCTACGGATTGATGAAAATTTGATAACTATTGACTTGATTCAATAAAAAACGAAAATCGTACAATTGCCGCTTACGATGTTCTGTCGGTAAAGGGTCGTTCTAACATAGTGTAATATTCCGTTCGTTATATTATTTTATGGTAGGAATACAACATTATTGGATATATCGCTGAAAAGAGTGTCGCAATATACACTACATATAGATATCTCATTTTGCCAAAATTTGACATAGTGTAATTTACCTTCAAGGTATAGATTTAGAATATGTTCTGAATAATTACATTTCTACGTATGCTATAGTCAATTAATCACTTTTCGCATTACAATGACGATACGTGAAATTTCGCAATGCATAATTAAACATAACAATAATAAAGAGACACGTGTTTTGAGAATAAATGTCTTTAAAAATTTCGATAAATGCGAAATAGATGGTATGTAAGATACCAAATTCTACGACCCATTGCATGTATTATACGGTCCGCTTTGAAATACTACGATTTCATATTTTGACGCTCCCAATAATTTTATATTTAATTAAACCTCTAACTTGGGTCCTGTATCTCTATTGACTAAACTTTTATATAGTATTTGGCGGTTTATTAAGGCGTGAGAATCCAGCTTGCTTCAAATATACAAAAAATTATATTTCTACACGATCATCACACAATTGCTACTCTTAGTATGTCAATATGATCAATTCAAGTCCACAGCCGATTGTACAACCACTTTTCAAGCTTCTCCATCTCTAGCTCTATTTTACCGGTCATTTACTCTTAACCTTTTTGCATCTCTAACAATGTTATCCGATCACTACTTCCATGGTGGCCCCAGATTCCGAATGCTCACTGAAGTTCTTTTAAATCTCCATGTGAGTGTTCTTAAATCATCGTATCTTACAGCGTGGCTTACTCGCGCAAAACTTCTCGGTCTAGAGACATTAACCTTGTTAGACGAAATGATCAAGGACCTCAACCGATGCAAATTCATTTGTTGTTCATCAGATCGCAGTATTCTTCGGAGTGTCTCTTTCAAATTTCTCGAGGTCTCCACGTATCAAACCGGTACAATGTATCGCATCCCAATATATTCTCGGTATTTAGTTTTTTGGTCTTGAATTATTGAAATATTAATATTTTTGGATACATATATTCCCAACTTACTGTATCTTTTCCAATGTGAATGTTTCCATCATAATATTTCTATCTGCGTAATTTTTCTTTTACAAGTACTTATTCTCAATATGATCTCCACGGTTTTCTCAGTATGTATCGTAGAATTATTTTTTTCGCAACATCTATATGAGAGACAGTATCTTAAATATGCGCCTGACCGCTACCGATATACTCGTAATTGATACATCATTTTGAAAATATACAAATGTTATAAATTAATGTTTTAGGATATTTTTTTTATTCCTTCAATAAAACCTCATGTTTTGATTTAAATAAATATTAACCAAAATAACAATATTATTGAAATGGTGTTTCGGATCACCTAGCCCAAGTCTTGTTGGAGCAATGGAAAAAAATAAAGTGAGCTTTTTTTTTCACCTCCGCACAATATCGTGCCGATCTTCCGATTCCAGTAACTAAAAACAAGATTGTTCCAAGTACCTTCCTTAATTGTACCACCTTAGACCGGTTTCCTAGATTGGCTTTGCAAAAAATAACCCCTGTAAAAACGGCGAAAGAACACTTACACAGTGCATAAAAAATACAACAATAAAAACTAGTTTGTATGGAGAATACTCGAAGATACGGTCGGCGGATGATGGAATAGGTTTTATCTTGATTGCCATATATAAGAGCCTGAAAATATCTATACGGCACAGTTTCATTGCAGCAATTACTTGAGATGAACAAGTTTTTCGTAATCGTTTTAGCCCTTGCACCTCTGGCTGCCTGCCTGCCAACGAGTATCATATCGGATATCGAAAATATTGGTGAGATATTTTTATTTTTACTTAACACAGTAAATATGGGAAACAAAAAAACATGATTCTCTTTGATACCAGATTATAATCCACAACCTTATTGCCATTTCATACGAGAAATTAATATATAATTACAATTTTTATATATATTTAACACCCATGTGTAAACAGCAGCGTTTGCTATTAAAAACTAAGTATATTTGAGAGTAATAATTAACAGGTCTCCTAATTGCATTTATTATTATAACAATCGTCCATTTCTTTGAAGTTTACCCTTAGCGGGTATCAATTAATTTACTATTATATTAACTAACACACAATTCTATCATATCTCGGTAGAACTATATTAGAGTTCGCTATATTACAGCAATCGTTAACAAAACGTGAATTGTCTAATTTTAAGAACCAAAAAGAAGATGTAGAAATAATAAAGTGTTCATAATTACTTAAGTGTGGTATTTATGTATATTTCATTTGAGTAAATGCCTTCTCTTGACTCCTGTATAGTCAATAATTTTCGTGTATTAAACTCTTAAATTGGCCTATAAACAGACATAAGAAACAATTTTCAATGAAATTGGATTACCTAGAACATTAACTGAGTAAAAATTTTCATTTTTAATTGCTTATTAAATATATTTCACAGACAAAAAATAAGTTTAACCTGTCCAGGAACATGGATGCGAATGTGCGTCCGCACAAAATTCGCTTTGAAGAAGTGTAGACGTATATGCACGTCAAGCACCAACCGATAAAATACTCGTATTTATTATGTATGCATCAAATAAATATTATACAACATAATATTGCATACATTTAATAAAAATCAAAATTTAAAGCTAGATTAATGAAAAAAAATTACCAAATCGTGCAACCATAATTAAAAAACTCACTCCTGAAGATATTAATCTCGTTACAACGAACTTTGTGAAATCATAAAATTACTGCGTTATATTGATTTTTTATCAAATAAAGAAGAAGTTGTATAATTTTATAAACAATGCCGCCCCATATTATTTATTATATACGAACACATAAAAGCATGTATTTTATCAACGCATACTGATAATACCTTACTACTTACGATGCCTTACACTCAAATAAACATATTCATTAAAACGAGTTTATCGTACAATTTCGACACAATTTTCTTTCGGTTCTACAAAAAGAATATCGCTATACTAAAATTTTCATTACTTTGGAATTCGTTATAGAGGGAATTAACTTGTATACAAACAAAATAAATCATTGTATGATAATGGAAACCATTATTATCTTACCGAAACAGATGGAAGCCTAGAAAAATTAGTAAGAGTGGCTAGAGGATATGGGGGTGGTGGCGGCGGAGGCGGAGGCGGCGGTTACGGCGGACACGGAGGTCACCACGGAGGCTCCAGCTCCGGTAGTGATGAATATAAAGGACACGGAGGACATGGTGGATTCGGTGGTCAAGGATTAGGCGGTCATGGTGGACAAGGAGGATTCGGAAGTGGCGGTCTCGGAGGACAAGGAGGATACGGAGGACATGGCAGTGGTTTGGGAGGACATGGTGGTGGTCTCGGCGGACTTGAAAGCGGCTTAGGTGGACACGGGGGTGGTCTTGGAGGTGGTGTCGGAGGACACGGTGGTGGTCTTGGAGGACACGGAGGCGCTCTGGGAGGCGGTGGCTATACTGGTGGACTAGGCGGAGGACAAGGAGGGCATGGTGGATTCGATGACGACGGTTTTGGCGGACTCGGTGGAGGTGGACATGGTGGATATGGAGGCGGCGGATATGGAGGAAGCCATTCGCAGGCATCTGCTCAAGCTTCTTCCTCGTCTTATGGTGGCCACGGGTAATATATTTATCAAAATTTAAATTGCTACTTTATTTATTAATAGATTTTTTGAAAAGTTACATAACCTATCCGAATCTGAAAATATGGGTTGCTTTGGATAAAAGAGAAACCTTTCAGTAATTGTACAGTTATCATATATTTTTTATAAGAAATATACAGAATTAATAAAAAATACATATGTAGACAAATGTATTATAAAATTCTATTTAATACGGAACTATTCAAATGCTAGTCCATGGACTCATATCAGTCCGCAGCCTAGGAGTAGTCGTTCTGCGGTCAACCACATAATATGTAGTTAATCCTTTACATTCAGGACCCAGAGGTGTATTAATGAAGAATGGGAACCTAGATAAGGCCTTACTTGTAAAATATTTTTTTCATAAAAAAATATATATTACATCATATTTTCAAGAAAAGAATATCTTTTTGTAGTTATACCAGTTTAAGTTTTTATACATTGATATAATATATACTAGTCTGTGCACAAAAAAGTGCTCTGCAAATTGAAAAAAATTGAGTGATGCTGATTTAATAAGACTTAACATTTTTAACACGTTATCCAATTCTTAAAAATACCTACTTCATTAGTTAATACATTGGCTACTCTGGTGTTGATCATAGTACGCTAAAATCAATCAAAAGCCCGTACTACAATCGTGGATTAGAGCATAAAGGATCAAAATAGCAGATTCCTTAATGTGTTATCAAAATTTTGTTTAGATATAAGCTCATGTCATGACATGAGCTGTTCAAAGAAAACCAATCATTTTATCCTATTATTGTACTAAAATACAATCAATAGATGTGTGAATTTTCCTAAAAGAGTAGTTATTCAAATTAATCAATTAATATTACTGATTTTCCACTAACATGACATACTTTATTCAAATACTCACTACAATATTGACATTTTCAAATAATTCAACGCTCACATTCTCATCGAATATCGTGTTATGATAGGTCATATGAGTATATTAATTTCAATCCTTTAATAATAGGCTATAATTAATAATTTAGATGAAATCCCAAAACAAGTTAGGTCAAGGTTATGAAACATAGAAACATATCTTCTGTTGACGTAATTCATATAAAACTAGATTAAATTTTTAATATTTTTAAGTTTTTTTCTCTTTGACTCATTATAAAATGTTTATAAATAATTCTTCTAAAGAAACTATATTTCTAAGTGTTATATTTTTGTAGAAAAATCGTTTTTTGTTTCTCCTGTAAAATTTGGGCAATTCCAAGACACTTGTTTTTGCAGTATTGGCGAATTATGCATTATTGCAGTAGACGAAATAAGAGTCATTAAAAATCAATGGACATCGACAACCTAATTTTATTATTTCTTATTTTCAATCGATATCATATGTATCATGTTAGATGAAATATTTATTTTTTCTCACTAAATACTAAAGTACAAAATCCGTGGCTAGTATGTAAAATAAAAAACTGAACTTGTATCAGCACGTGTTACAAAACAGCTACGTAAAATAGAAGTTGCATTAGGCACATAGTGTTTTTTAACGAAATGTTGAAACCAGGCATGTACGAGTATGTCATATTCTACTACTAGTAAGATTTAAAATAGGAGTTGATAAAATTTTCAATGACTCCAGCCCTGTATTTTCTCCTCTTTTCTCACAAAAAAAAACTTGACTATAGTAAACATTTCTACACTACTTATTTTATAGAATTTTATTCAAATGTAACCCATACACAGGCACCAGTATGCCATTATTTAAAATTTGATTACATGAAACTTGGAGTCGATTACAGTTGATCTATACATATATTTCAAACATCAATTTGTATCAATTGTAGTTAAATGAAGTTTCATTCATAAAATAATTTATGTAATATCGTTACTGCATCATTAACGCAAATGCTTTCTTTTGTTTCAGACATCATTAAAGAATAGAGGAATCTAAGCGACAGAGCTATACATCCGAGCACAAAGCTATACATTTCTAATGTTTATGGACGATTGCGCTCAGCTTTAACTTGAAATAATTAAAATACATTATGAAAGAGTACTCTTATATGAATGAATTTTCCAGTATATGTGATATTATTTTTTAGTTGTCTTTTTTATTTCTTTAATATTTAGCAGCATATTTGCGGATGTCTCGTCCAAGAAATAAAATATTAATACCTAAAAAATTTAGTATATTGTAATGATTTTTTTGTATTTTTATTTACGCAAGAATAAATAATATATATATTTTTCTATAAGTGTCTTTATTTTATGTAAATATATTTCCACCGCGATTTTTCCACATTGAAAATTCTATGACTCAGAGTGGAGTTACGATTATTGGAGTGAGGGCTTTTGAAGTGTTCATCTTCATACTTGGCAAAAAATTATGTCTGGCAGCATTCAAGTCCTCTGGCAAACTCCTAAATGGTTTCCTCAAGGTTGTGGAATAATCTATATCTTCCGAGATAAATAATTTATTTCATTACTTATTTTTGATAAAAGCTGATAACATATTGCAATAATCACGTTAAAAGAGTAAAACAGGACTCTATTTGGACAGCGTAATGCAAAAATCATTTATGCGTCACTTTTCTGTTTTTCGTTTAAGTGCTAAGATGGATATAGTTATTACAATGTACGTCTGTTTTTTTTAAGTAATATGTTTTTTAAAAAACTATAATTGTATTAGTTATTTCTAACCTAATAGTATAAATGATAACTTTAAATGCATATTGCACATAACTCAATTTTGGTAATAATACATACAAAATCGTGAGATTCTTAATTTGAAGAAGGCAAGATGTAAACATGAAAGTTGTATCTAGAAATACTGTATAAAAGGAAGTGTCCTTCTATAAAAATTGAGATTTCACCGAGAGATAGGGAAACCCCTCATCGTGCCATCACCCCGACAGCGACAATTCTACAAGCAGTAAAAATCCTTCTATATATAGTACATACCGCACGTCGTTCGTTGCGCACAATTTTTGTAATGAACTCCAGAGCACGATAGAAGATTGCCGATCTCTAATGCGTCGTCTACTGAAGAATCAAATCCAGAGATACAAACAAACCGTTATAAGCACTAGCAAAGATTTCTCTGTGTTGATGCAAAAATGGCAATCGCATAACATTGTCAATTTATGATTCTGAAAATGTATTGTATTCGATCGAATTCATCAGTGTTCCACTAAAACTTCAAAAGCGTGTTGGTTTATCGATTTCTTTATTGAACAGACTTATGAAGGGTACTGCATAATATATTCAGAATAAAACAATTCACATGAATTAGTTTCAAATATTGAGCAATAATTATAATAAAAGAAATAATATACATCATGTTTGCTTGATCAAATTGATCAGTTTATACAATTATTCGAGACATTGGAAAATTAATAATAACATCATCTACATACTGCTTAACAATATAAATTTTAAAAATATACTTGTAAATTAATATGCAACTACATAAAGAATCATGCTCAAAACATAGTACGTAACAAGCATTGCAATAATAAAAACAGTTTATCTATTATAATTCAACTATATCACCATTATGGGTAAATATTTTATATAATTACAGTGTACAAACTGTACATGCTACAAAATATTTTAAAGTGAACAAATATTGTTACTAACTATTGCACGTTTGGCCCCCTGGCCCCAACAATATAAATCTATAAGAAAATTTGGAGGTAAACGACTGGTCTTCACATGTAGACAATAATTTATTGCAGTTTGGCTTGATGAGCTTTGTTACTTAAATTAGATATTTTTCCATATATATTAATTACATTAAACGTGAACATTACAGGATGGCATTGAGACCTGATCTATCATATGAGAATTTATTGGTTTGAATTGAGATATCTAATTTACGCAAGGTAAGAATATAACATTTTAATCAAAAGTAGCAATGGAATGTCCGTTGACTGCACAAACTATAGGAAACAATAATTGACGTAATATTTGTCTTTTATTAAGAATGAATTTTAAATGTTCATTACAATATAGTCCTATCAAAACGATGTCTGCAATTGTCAAGACATCCCAATTGTTTTTAAAACTCGGTTATATTTCGAGGGTTTAAAGTCAAACAACATCATCTAAAAAAATGCATTTTTTTTAATTTATGATAATGTTATTTTACGTTCTGGTTACATATTGTCAAACAACGATATGTCAATCTTTTCTAGTTTCTCCTTAAATCGTCTGTAAAGTTTAACGTTAACTACATAAAATTATCTTTGTTTAATATAAAAAGACTGTATAAGCTGTTAGTATTCTTGTTACAAGAAATATCAAATTATCAAACAACAAATTATAACATTTGAACATTAGGTTTTAAATAAACATCTCCTTCGTTGAGTTTCAATAAAATAAAAACACCTATTTTGACTCTCCTGTAAAGTCACACTTTTGTAGATAGCGTTGTTTGACTTTAAGCCCTTGATTTGAGGTTTTACAATTGGGAATACTGTTAGTTTCCAAAAAGATAATTTCCAGCAAAATGCAGAAAATATAATACTAAGAGAATAGGATATTTCGAATGTGATCAAACTGAATTTCATACAGCCATTACAGAGATATTTTTAAGTGTTATTTTCTTTACAAAAAAACGTTTAATGTAAATTTTTCAAATATACATTAAACTTAACAATTATATATATTGGAACGAGCAGTATTTGCCAATAATATCCTCATATTATCTGATCAGGTAATTGTGAGCTTATTAGCATTCGAGAGCATATGTATTATATGTAAATAGAATCGAATTCTAATTTGTAAATATGAATATATACAAAAAATTATTCCATATAAATAACAAATATTAGTACCCAATTTTCTTTTAATACAAATGTATTAAATGGAACTTTCTAACGGATTCAGCGGACTGATATCAGTATGAAAATTATCACAAATTTTACAGTGACATTTACACAAATCATGTGATTAAGTAGGTACCTACTATTAGACTGTATTTTGACAGTGTTATCACTTAGATATTTTTGTTTTGTTGACTGAATAATCCAGATTTTGGCGTACATTCACCTCCTTTATTCGAATTATTATTGAAGGTTAAGAGCATCAATAATATAGAACTATGATTCGAATTTTAATTATTATAGAAATAATGGTGAATGGTTTACGCAAGCTTTAAATGTGAAACGTAAATATAAAATGTTTCAATGTAAAAATCGGTTTATCAAATATAATTAAAATTAAATTGGAATAACATTTAATATGGAATAGATAGCTAATTTAATAATATATAATAATAATAATAAAAAACACTCACACATTAACAACTATAGCAATAATACATATAAGTAGACCAAATGTATATGCTTAACTTGAAGTTTTTTACAAATTTAAACAATACTATGATAACAACATGCTGACAACTTCAACATAAAAGATCAGAACTACATTTTTTTTTAAATTATGTGGCTCATACAGAACGGTAATTATAAAATAGCATATTCGGATTTTTTAATAATATTTAATACAATGTGTGATATATATTTGAGTCTCTACAAAAATATTATCATTTTTAGTACACATATTGCGATTAGTAGGCAGTCATTTACATAAATTTCTTTCTATGACATACTTGTATGTCTTTTCCGAAAATTCACGCGAAAATGTTGTATTCATTAATCTGTTTCCTATTTTTTTTATGAAGATTATATTCCAATTACTACTATAGTAATTAATACTTTAAATAAGTTTTAAAAATATTATATTTCGAAAAAGAAGTGAAATTAACGGTGAAATAATTTGTAAGTTAAGTGAAGTAACGGTCAAATATCTACATGCTTTCACAAATAATGGAATACTTCGTTAATACTATGAAAAATGTTAAATGTCTCGCAAAATTGTTTGATTTCAATAAAGAATGAAAAAAAATCACCTATTACATGGCTACTCGAATGCCGGTCTGTGGACCAGTATGGCTTTGACTGCAGTTAATGATGTAATATGTAGCTACAATCACCGAAAAAGTTTGAGTAGCACTGATCTATTACATATAAAATGCAGTTGAAACTTTTTATGTTGCAAGGATTGAAATACATGGTGAGATTTCTTAAAATAACTAACCTTTGCATTACATACATCTATAAGTATGCAGAGCTTAAATAAACAGACTAGTATTTTATACAAATATTTAAAATTAATCTATGTCACATTACATTACACATTATCAACTCTGAGGTGTTCTGACCGCCATTTACAGCATACGAAATAGTTAAAAAGATAACAGAGCAGCAAATTTATAAGAAAAAGTTGCATTTGTTTATTTCGTACTGGAGAATTTTTGGTCATTTTACTTTATATTAAACTGTCTTTTCTTTATTCGAAGCACCTACTCTACGTTAGATATTATCACATTCAAACGTACAAGACTTATCCAAAGGTTTAGACCTTCCTTTGAAAATATTATTCGCTTAATATAACGAGTTTCACCATATGTGCCCATTTACAATTGATTCAATACAAAAATGCATCCTACGATTTGGTCACTAATCTCTACCAAAAATATTGTAGAATCAAGACCCCTCAGTTTTCATAGCACCAAATGTAAATATTGTATATCACTCGGTAGATACAAACGTGTGATTCGAGCATTGATATCGAACCACACAAGAAGTATGCGGTTGTGCCATGTGCACACACCAGATTGACGAACATCTGGATTGAGACCTCTTCATGCTAAGTAACAACTGTCACGAGTAACGAAAATACAAAATGGCAATGAGTCGGCAAACTGCTATTTAAGTTAAAATATTATTTCAGCAAAATGAAGAATCTCAAAAATAAAATCATTATTTGATTATAAAATATAATAAAAATGAACAGCTGTAACCTGGTGCACGATAATATCGTACAACCAATCGCCTGATATATTCTATGAAAACCTAAAAGATACGGAAATATCAATTTTTCCTATGACAACAAAAAAACATATCGATAACAGTTGACTCAGTCTGAACTTCCATAATACAAATTTAATAAATTATTGAGAAATGTAAGAGTGGATTAAAAAATATGAATTCTGTAAAATTCTACACACAAAATTTAATAAAAATGCACAGCGATACAATTTTTAAGATCCCGCCCCCTAGAATATGAGGATATAAAAATACCAACGCAGGGTTAAAATTCCATTACGATGAATTCCATAAATAATTTCAGTACAACAATTTTTTTTGTAGAACAAGATAAAACATTCTTACCAATCGAAGTAAAAATCTACAAAACAAATGTTTTGACAAAATACATATTTCGGCACAAGATACGTAATAAGTATATTTAGCATTTTTATACCGTTATGTTTTTAAATGTGCCAATAATATGGAAGGGCAACTTTTGTACAATTTCTATTTTAATCAACATAGTGAAATTCCAGTATAAAATAAATACGTAATACAGTCGCATGAAGTTATGAAGCTCACTAGAATGGATTTAACAAGATATAATAAATTTAATAGAATTTCAAAAATAATATCAGATCGAAACAGCTTCTAATTTGTTTCCAAATAGGTTTGATTGTTCTCTTAACACAATTATAATAAAAAAAAACTGCACAATACAGCAGGACAAAAGAAAGTACGAAGATATTGTTTATATGGTATTCATGATGGATTTCAAATTCAAATCAACTTTGGACTCTGTACAAATCTAAAACACAAACATAAAATTTAATAATTACGTTACCTATTCGTAGAAGGTATAAATTTTAAAAATTACACATCATATAGGATACTTTATTTAAAAAAATATAAAATTTTAAAGGTAATTATAATATCATTAAAGTAAATTTAAATAATCATATGGCATTCATCGATGTCTAAAAAATGACCTAAAAAAATTTATCAATTGTTTGTAGAAAATTTTTCTTCATAGATAATAACTCTTTTTAGTCGGTAATAAATATAAAAATACAACATTAATAATATTACTCTAAATATATTATACAATTCCTCACAAACAAAAAACATTCATTTAGCCCGATTGCACAAACCAGTCACTACAACGGAACGTGTTGTAGAAAATATCACTTTCAACAGCAGTTTTTCAGGAATAGTGCATTCCGATGTATTCACCATAACTCGTATAATTAACTTAACATTACTCTTGTGGTACTCGATGACTCTACAACGATCACTGAACATTATTGTTACATGTCACACATTGCAATCGCGGGAGTGGTGAGAGGGGTGGTCGATAAATCGTGCGGCAGTGTTCTCGGAATGCACTCGGTTGACTTAGATTTTGTAGAGATGGCATCAGAAATATTTCCTTCCGGATTGATGTCTATTCGGCTCGCTTTATGCCAAACGACGAGGTCGATCAAAAAGGCAAGTGCCATAATTCCACCTGTAGTTCCTGTAATGATCGTATATAAAACTTAGAATCAAGTATATTAAGTTATGTCACGGTATTATCAAACGAAACCAGAAATATCTTTTGTACATTTAGAGTGAGAGTGGAAAATGTTTTGCAAATACAGTTTATTACAGAATTTCACAAAGACAAAATCTGTAACCGAAAACTATGCAATTGCATGTCTGAAATTTGAAAAAATGAGTTAATAACAATAAGTTTTAGTTAGTAATTATCATTATTATTGTAAGAAAGATGAAAGTCTAACCACCAAGAAATCGAGAAATTTAGACTTACATCCATGTGCATCTTAAGTACTGAAATTACTATCAAATAATACAGTACTCTTAATTTGTTTATCAAAAATGTCAACAATGTCATTATTTCAAATCATATCAATGTACATTAATATTATATATATTTATTTTGTAGGATTAAGTGCCAAAAGCAAGTTAACTTGTACAACTTAAAAAAAGTTTGCTTGACAATTTTTAATATTTTACATGACTTTAAATACAAAAGCGCAGAGATACAACTATAATATGATCATAAAAAAGTCATGAAAAACAAACATTCAATACATTTTTAAAAGAAATATTATAAGGTAATATTTTTGGTTAAAAATTCACAACTTGTCAGGTTGTGAGATTATGTCTGGCACAGAAAAGGATAATTCAATACATATATTTACAAACGGTCGCCCTTGTTGGGCTAGTGGATAGCGCGCACGCATAACAAGCGGGGGTCGCGGGCTCAAGGCCCATGCTGGTTGCAAAATTTTACAAATGTTTATTCATTTGCATCGTAGCCAGGATACGAACCCGAAATGGTTGAAATAATAATTGACAATTATTACTCGTAAAAAAAAAACTGTCAAAATACTTCACTATGTGGAGAAACATGCTTCGTTTCGAAGCGGATACGGTTAAAAGAAATATTTTTTTTATTTCAAGACCGGTTTCATCCATTACAACATTTTAAAAATATATTTGTGGAATATTTTAATATAGTGGTTCTCCGTCGAGGATTGATAGTACAAGAAATGAATAGTACAAAGAATGAATTTTGTAGTAATACATCTAAATATTACTCAAATTATGAATTTCCTTGTATACACTTACCTAAAAAGAAATGTCTGAATACATCAGAGTCATAAAGGAAGCAAGCTCCTTTCGTATTGCACACGGAGTCCCACAGCAGACACGCAGAATCCACTACTGCTCCAAATATAATAGGACATGGCACATTTCCAAATAAACCTATTGCGAATTGTATAATACCCATCGCCATAGCTTTATCTGGAATTTGAAAGAAATTTTGGTTACACCGGCTTTGATAATCAGGTAAAAAGGTTTAATACAGAAACTTCAATCAAACGTTTAACGACACGAATTCGTCAATTGAAATTTTTTTTTTCAATCTGTGTACATTCTTAGATGTTGTACATATATGAAAATAGATTATTTATTAAGATGTAGTTTATATATTATATTTTACAAAAACTAAATTATGAAAATGCCGAGAGTGAAATAATAACAAAATACCTTTGGGATCAGTACACCGCATGATGAGTAGTATTGAGCCAACTTCTCCCGTAGAATGTATGAACATAATAAATGAAAATATACACATGAAGAGAGTGAATTTCTGACAGTTTCCCGAGCAGTAGCCGTTCTTTGCTACGCTCACTTTATCACTAACGGAGTAGCCTTTGTAAGACGGCGTCCTGAAAAAGAAGATTACATTTTACACATACACAAGATCGGAATAAGAAAATTTTAAGGCCATGTCATACTATTAATAAAAATAATTTTAAAAAATCTTTTTATTATTTAAGAAAGGTAATTCTGTCTTTTCCAAAATGAAATTACAATTCACAGCAAGTTTTTTTAAATGAATGCTAATATTATCAGGCAAATTCTACAATGAAAAAAAAATGTAGACATTATGAAAAATACTATTATGATCAATATTTTGAAGCAAAACTGATTTTATAAACAATGGTTGAAAGAGAATTTACTTATTGGATATTCATTTTATATGAGACGTCATAAAATGTGTAAAAGAGAATACAACATCGTTTAACTCTTTCACTGTTCATAAATCATGTCACCTATCTAACTAATCTGCCAACGCGCCTCGCGCGGGCGCTTAGCGTCCATCGTGTTAAATATAACTTGATATGAGAAATATTGAATAGCATGTTGTAAACAATGACAAGCTTTTCTTCAAATGAACTGATTACTTCTATTCATTTTGAAAAATTTAAAATACTCTAGAGCAGTGATGGCGAACCTGTGACCCGCGGG
>JAPMAE010000824.1:0-10732 GCA_036584705.1 Rhyacophila sp. 25_7 | reverse complement strand
CTTACGAGAGCGACAAATAAAAAAATAAAATACGTACGTATTGGATTATTTTTATAATTGGATTGAAGACGTGGGAATGTATAAAAAAATAATATACGTCACACATTATTCGATAAAGTTGAATTGCGGAGCACATATTATTAAAATCTTATTCAGAAACTAATAATAAAGACATCAATCGGTCAGATAAAAGAGAATTCGTGTAAGTAACAAATTGAATTTTAACCATACACGTAACATCGCTAATTAGACGGCAATACCTAGTTTTTATGTAAATGGTAATTAACGTTTTGGAAATAATGCAGTATCTGTCGAAAAACGTACCATTAAAGACGTATCGCAATAATTAGCCTTTTAAATCAATTACTCAACGTCAGTCAGTCAGTGTAAGTTAGTCAAGATAAGTTATTTCAAAGTTGGCGAAGCAATTTTCCGACATGAGGCAACATTTCGCAATTTGGGTCGTTTTATCACGTTTCTAATCATGAAAATATAATAAATATTACTAACATGGCAAGACGCCGTAAGAAACTAACAGACTACTAAATTATGCGCATTGCATACGAAAATTATAGACTTTTCAGAGCTTTCCTTACTCGTAGTACTCGTACAATCCCGTTATCAAATATTTTGAAACGTCACGGGTCTAATCTGAAATTTACCACGTTCAAAAAATACGAAACACCAAACAGCTTTTATTATAAACGAGTTAACCCATTAACAGTGTTAGTTAGTACGTGAGACTATTTAGGAAAATACTGTAAAATTAGCGTTGAATATTTATTAAAATAGATGCGTAATTAATTGGTAGGCTTGTTATACAACTACATACAGCTTTTAAAAACATTATATTCTTTTTATTTGTATTTATAATCGATATACGTTATTATTTATGAATGTTATTTGAAATGAATTTCTGTGTTATATTATATAATTTCTAAACGTATGAAGAGTATATATGTAATTATATGTACTATTGTGATAGAAAGGTTATGTATTATAACTTTAAAATGCAAATATGTCAGTATAATTTATGAAACGTACTTTTAAGTTATAGATGCATCAAGTACGTCAGAAAAAGTGATTCTCAAAGATTTTTGCTTCCTTCATATACAAAAAAATTGTAAGTGAAATATTAACATCGAATTCTATGTGTTTTAATTACATATAATCTTCCATTATATCAATTTGGCAATATTTTTGAGTTTCTATAAAACATCAACGGAGCCAAAAAGAATGTTACGGTTCATAAATGTTCATTTTACGTGGATTTAGTGGAGAAAAAAACTAAAATAAAAAACAGCTTAATTATTTCATTCTTCAATACAACTTCATAACTTTGACTACCAATGCTAAAGTTTGATTTCTAAAGGATAATATGCAAAAACAAAAACTCGTTTTTAAACATAGAAAATTATTTGTCGAGTTAAGACATGTATACGTTTACTGACATATATGCAGGCTATTATTTCGATTTACAAAATCAGTTAATTGTTCTCGTGTACCGAATATACGTATGAAGATTTCTTGCTGTACAAATCTCTAGTATTAAATTTTTTGATGTATATATCAGACCTAACATACCAGTAATCGATCGAAAGTTAAGTTATTTTATACCAAAATATGAATATTCTCAATTTACCAGCGCCATGTACACAAGTTGAGAACTGTCGTGTTTCATTCATGGATAGTGTTTTGTTACACTAGAAGACCCTATCTTAATTAGAAATAGTAATAATTCATATTACATATGTAGATTATCATCATAGGTTCTTTGGTCCTGGGAATTTTTAGAATGTTCGAATAAACTATATGTTGATATTTGTACACATAAACAACAATTTGCGATTCTCATTGCCTCTTAAATAATGGGATTCTACGCGTAACTCTTCTAATTTTAACAACATATTTTATACAGTAGAAAAATTATGTGTTCTTTATAAATTTTCAAACCTTTCATTGAATCATAAGCAAATATTATAGCAATTTTTACAACCTTACAAACCATTACTGACTTATGAAACATACAGAGAGCAAAATTTATATAATAACTTTCTTCAAACACGTGTGTAATACCATCAAATTGAAAAAATAAAAAATCTAAATAGTTTATTGAAAATAATATGTTTAATTAAGAAACTGGGAAAATGGGTATGTACAGCGTGTCTGTTTTATTGTTTGAACAGATTTTTATGAGTACATAATAATACTAAGTAATAATCAGTTCGGATTTCAAACACACGCGGGATTTTTGCCGGCGATTCAGAATCTTCAAGTGTAGACACTGTATACTGAACCGCCGTGGGCGACACAAAACTGAAGAAAAAATGTACTTATGTGTTAATATTATTTGTAGCACAATATATATATCTGTACCAGGAGGTAAATTCAGATATTGACATAGTGTAGTATATCTTGCGACGCTTTTTACAGTGATATAACTTAATAATGTTGTAACCCTACTAGAAAATAACATAATGAAAAGAATATTACACTATGTTATATATCAGGGATGACCAGAGCGTAGATCGCGGGTCTATATTGTACTAGTTCCTTCCTTTTCTTACTTCACCTTTTAATTGGATATTTTTTGTATCGTTATTTTTTATATGTATAAAATATCTGTTTTCGAAATACATATACATATTGGAAGTATAAAAAATGTATTTTTATTGTTCTCTCATGATATAATTACAAGCGATATCAGTTGATCGCCATCTTATCAACTAGTCGCCCCTAGAAATAAAAATGTGACCACCCCTGTTACATATTATCCGAGGGAAGCAACACCAAAATGACTTTGAACAGCCAAAGTGAAAAAGAGCCATTTTTGACATAGTGTAGTTTCCCTCACAGGAACAGATAAATATGTATATGTAAAAAAAAACTATACGTCAACGAATAGCCCATGACGTAAAAGTAAAAATATGTTTATAAAAATACCGGTTTCATATGTGAAGCAAGACATTATCAACAATTAAAAAAGACGTTTGTTTAATACGAATCGTTTTCTAACGGCCGTATTTTGTATGATCGCGTTAGCCAAATTAATTAATATAAAATTGTCAATTTGTACGTTAAAACGAATCACATATTTTTCACATGAAAACTTGAGTATTAATTATAATCAAACACAAAAATATATTTATTAATAATAATTAATTACTGATTACTTAATTTGACGGCGTGTTAGTCACTGAGAGAGAACAAACACATTTCAAATTAACCTTTAGCTGACAGTCCACTAATGTCGCAAATCAATCAAAATAAAACACGACATTGATTATTATTGAATTATTATTCTCCTAGCGCAAGTGTCAAAAACGCACTGTCAAAATGATTTATGAAGATTAATAAATTTATTCGCCGGCGGGGAAAGATATATTATGTACGTACTTCGCTATATAGCCATTCTTGTACTGAAATGTTTTATAATGAGATATTTTCACTGTTAATGTGTGTTTATTGAAAGAAACAAACTTGTATCGATCTTTCATTTATGTCTTCCATATTTAGAGATAATAAACGAGACAGAAAATTTTGACCCAATACTGTATAATAGTTTTTTTCCGTTTTTCAAGATGTTCAACGTGCGTTATTTTAAGTTCAAAACATTGAAAATGTACATACGTTATAATAATACGTTTAGCAACACGACAATAAATACGAATGGATTAATAAATTTGCAATTAGAACGTTTCGAAATTTGATTTTTTTGACAAGTGATATCCTTTTGTTTTGAAAAATATTGACAGTGTGTAGAAAGTTACACTATTTAGCCATTTGCAAAAACGATTTTCTATAAAAATTATGTGTGATAAATTTATGGTTTATCATTTGTTATATGAACACAATCATTCTATTTAGAATTTTTCGTTAGAGGTGCATAAACGAGTATCGTTAAACACTCGGACTCAAAGTGAATATCAAGCATAATAATTTTATTATGATGAATTCCCAATGAATAAATTTGACATTAACAATATTTTGCCTCAAAAAATAATAAAAAATGAGTATATCGCTGGCGCGGAAATCATGGGGATAAATGTATGTAAACTATTGCCTATAATAAATACGAGTGAATAATTTATATATTTTTAAAAATTGTAGAAAATAATTTGAAAAACATTAAGTTAGGTTCAAAAACAATTTTATTAGACACTTTAACCTAATTTTTTATGAGTATAAGGCAGCGTAATCAAGACTAAAACATTAATTGTTTCGTTAATCGACAGCGATTTTTTTTCTCTATATTTATTGCCAATAAATATATATTCACGCGATTTACTTGAAAATACAAATTTGTCATAATACAACGGTCCTTACCGTGGTTGGAAGAGGTGTCAGATATTCCGGTCTGAGGTACTGGTTACTGGATGTCAACATTGTATTCATTTTTGTAATCCTCTTAGTTAGTCTTCCGGGGGGGGGGGGGAGGTACGAAATAATCCACACAAATCCACAAATTTACAAGATTACAATTAAAAAAACACTAACACAATAATAAATTGGTATAATTTGCACAGGGCAGTGATTAAAATCATTTAGTTTTCCACCACATATTTATACAATAAAATACACAAGTTTTTGACAATGCGAATATCCTAATAACACTGTGGTATGTATTTATGAATTGTGTGTCACATAACTTCGTATCCACTGCGAAGATTCGTAGAAACACACGCTAATGTTTTACGACACATAAAAAAACACATAAATAAATGTCAATAATATCACGTAATTAGACAGCTGTTTTTTATGACTACGACTTACACACGCTTCGCACGAGAGTTCTGTTTCGACTGGCGGCTCATTTCAAAGCACTCCTGTCGCGCGTGACGTAACGATCATAGCATCTCTTTCTTGTGGCGGGATCTCTCTCACTCTTACCCTCTCCAAGTCTGGTTTTTGCATTTCACAGACTTTGTAGAGTGCCGTGTCTTATCCCCACCAGCGATTGACACCCCGTTTGTCGGTCGGCGGGCTTTGCATGTGTGAACATGACGTTTCTAAGCACACGTATATCGATACAGGTCACGTGACGCGTGGGTTTTGCCCGTGTGTGCGTGAATGCATCTTCGCACAATATTTGTGTACAAGGATTTGCTTTGCACGTAAAATGTGAAAGAACATTTTTATGTCGGGATTTGCGTTATAATAAATCCAACTAAATCAATGTTTAAAAAAATATTTAAATAAATAAAATTTTCAAACATACACGGCATTCTGTATTGTTTCCTAATAATAAATAAACTAGCTAGAAGTGATGACGAAATAAACTTAATGTTTTATTTCCATTTTCCATGAAACTTTCTAAATTTTCCGATAGATGTCGCTATAGTATATCAGGTCATCCAATTGCAGACAAGTTTTACAAAATGTCAGAATCCTCTTCTAGAATTAACGGTTACTCTTTGCATACAAAAATTTTACCTTTGCAGTATTGAGGATTATAGTCAAATCATCATTCAATATTCACGAATTTAGAAAAATCGTCACTCACTCAGTCGCATTTTGACGTATTTTTAATAACATTAAACATTTCTATGCAATACGGAGCGTTCTATCGAAACACTAAGTTATGGTCGAAATTATATTTTCTAATTGCGATAACGTTTATAATTATTTTATTAATGCTTCATGTATTTATTGCCTACGAATAGAACTTTTTAATGTGAGTCATCACCATTGAAATATATATATTGTTTTTTGTAAATTATAAATAATATTAATTCATGACATTATGAATGAATTGAATCATAAACTAATTTAATATTAAATAAACATTTTATCGATTTATATATATATATATATATTGATACCCAGGAGAGGAGAGAATTTGAGACGATGATGAACTGGATCAGTACGCAGCGTTGGCACGCTTAACTTGCGGCGTGTTTGAGCCCATTTTTTTACTTCGACATTGTTCGTGTATCCTATTTGCAGTCTCATTCAGATGCATCCTTCTTCGATGTCGTCTATCGAGTGTTTTAATGGATAATCGGATAGAGTATATTCACATAGTAACAATAAACATTT
Source organism: Rhyacophila sp. 25_7 (assembly GCA_036584705.1). Lineage (NCBI taxonomy): Eukaryota > Metazoa > Arthropoda > Insecta > Trichoptera > Rhyacophilidae > Rhyacophila > Rhyacophila sp. 25_7. The sequence continues at coordinate 4,693 of JAPMAE010000824.1, read as the reverse complement.
GTTAGATAGAGGTTGTGATTTATTTTCGGTTAGATTTATAAATGCAATTTAATTAACAGATAATAAGCGAATACGAGATACCGGTTAATTGAGTCTAAATATTTGGTTGGTTAGTTAAGAGTAGAGGTTCCCAAACTTTTGTGCCCCGTAGACCACTTGCCGATTTAATTTGAATTTTTGAGAGTTCACGAGATTCACTCACGTACCCCCATTTGAATCTTGTGGACCCCCAATTTTTTTTCTTGCCATGGCTGACATGGACCCTCAGCAAGTCAAAATCGACCCCTGAAGGTCCATATAGACAACTCTGGGAATCTGTGGTTTCGAGTCTTTAACGATTTAGAGTCTTTGTCGACTTTGAATCTAGACGCGCAGGATATTTACGCTTTGTTTTTCATTGTCGCCAGGTTTTGAACGGTCGTTTAATATTATCGTGTATTCTACAGTTTTACGTTTCATAATTGAATTGAATTAGGGTTGCCAGAACTTGACAGTATTTGCTGCAGAGGAAAAATAAAGTAAAATAATGTGAGCATTCTTAATATTATATTTGATCAATATTACTGGTTTAAATAGTCGTTGACAATATACAATCTAATAATTAGGAAGTATTCAGGAAATATAGTATTATATTTTATCATCTCTTAATTGAAATTTCTATTTACTCTAAAAACTTAAATTTAATAGTAAATCTCACGATATAGTTTGAAAATTCAGATAGACTGTATGTTAAAGAAAATATTTTAGGTAGACCACTAACTAATTACACTATTGATTTTTTTAGTAGCATGTCTTAAAAACATTGCGATTGCATATATTTAGATATACATGTTTTAATTTCACAAGCCATTATACATTTTATACAATAGTACTAATTTATTCGATTTAAAAAACAAAACTAAAAAACTTACCATTGCAATGTTTTCAATAGATTACGACAGTTTGGTTATATTTGTTGTAACACCGAAACACTCGTTCGGTCCTGGAATAAAGTGCACTGTCAAGTGTTTGTTTTGAGTACATTTTGTGAATACGCTCCTGTGCTTGTTTGACAGTGTTGATAGGGTAGTGGAAACGGAGCAAGATGAGCTATGTATTTTGCATTTTTATATATGTACATACATACTGTTCTACATGACCTAAATCGATCGCCCAGTTCATTCGTCAATAAGAGTGAGCTTAAGTAGATAGGTTTTTTTTAATTCTTAAAATATAATTATTATATTAAGTTCATTTGAAAAAAAATTTCAAATATAAATTTCTCACCAGTTTTATTTGTTAAATTTTGTATTTATTATAATAAAAAAATGTATTTTACCACTCGTGTCAATTATTTACTGTTGCTTGTATTGGTTATTTTGTTTTTATCCATATGTTATTATTGTATATATGTATAATCATGTTGTGAATGTCTTGAATTAATTTATTTTAATGTTCACATTATGTTCAAAATAAATAAAATGAAAAAAATACCAAACTGCACAATTCTCTCCACGCTTTTCTGTCTAAAATTGTCTACCCTTATCTCAATATTTTTAACCCTATTAATTAAGGGGTGTGTGATGTAGAAAGTTTGTAAGTCACACTTGGGTAGAATTACACTTTATTCGATTATTTTTTATAAATAATTTTCAGCTTATTAACCATTTTGCACTTCCTCATTAAATTTTTTTTTTTTTTTTGAAAAATCCGTAGATGCCTAAAATGTAATCTTGGTAACCCTAAGTAAGAAACTTTCAACTGCGATTATTACAGAACTGTCTCATTGTGGGTTACCAAATTTTTACACCACACCCCCCAATTATACTAGGTGCAATTTTTTTAAAAGCTCAGTTTCAAGTATTCGTCGGAATATTTTATTTTGAGTAATTACACATTTGTTAGACATGACATTTCATGAATAGAACCACAGCAAAGGTGTGGGTATAGCACATTTTGTATGGTAAGCATAAAATGTTATACAGGTTTTCAAGTGTCTCTCACACAGAAAAGTATCTATGTATTAAGTATATGCACTTTGACTGCCTCTCACAGGCCCACTGCAGTCAAATGGTTGTACATACTCAATCTTACTTACCTGTCTGTCGGTATATCAGTGCATTTCCACATAGCATTGCAATTTGCAAAAAGAAATATTCTCAAAAGATGCATTTTGTATTATTTATTTGAAAATACATCTTTTCTAAAGAAGTGACACACTCATCTCGTATATTAAGAACGTTTATTATTATTGAACAAAGTATTAAAACAGTTATGTATTTAAATTAAGCGATTAAGCCAGAGCAGTAGAATTCATATGTGGTATATCTTATCCCGAGAAATATATGGAGACCTCTTATCTTTTATTTCTCGATTCGATCTATATACCCTTATATTGTTGCCATTAAGTTCAATTGGCCTTCCTAAATTTATGTCATTAAAATCTCTAGACCGAAATACAACCGACCAATTTTGACAGTGGCGTAGCTTTGATGCATACACAACACTTATAATAATTGCTTTAATCTAATGTCCATTCCCGGTAGAATGAAATTTAAACAGTAACACTATCATGATCATTATTAATTGATTATTATTTTTTCTTTTAAACATATCCGCTCAGAAACAAAGCATATTATGAATGGATTTCCACAATGTGAAGATTGTTTTGACAGTTTGACAGTACGAGTAATAATTGTCAATTATTAGCTCAACCGTTTCGTGTTCGTGTCCTGGCTACAATACAATTGAATAAACATTTGATTTTTTTTTGCAAGCAGCATGGGATTTGATTCCGTGACCCCCGCTTGCTAGATGTACGCGCTATCCATTAGCATAAAAAGGGCGAAATTATTAATTACATAATAAGTTGATATTTTTAAACTGTGTTAATATTTCAATATCCATCATTATATTTCTCTCAATCATGTATGATGTTTTTCGTTTTTGTTAACCATAGGTTACATACAATACAGTAAAATATACAAATATATGTGTTTTTATTTTTCATACAGAAGGCGATATGAAAGTGTTTATTTAACAAATTGTAAAATTTATTATTGTAAAACCAGCTTCAATTGGTGATTGGTAACATAGTAAATCTGTGATTTAAAATTTAGTTAGTTAAATACTTTTTGGTCTACCCAATAATTTCGCTCCACGTTTTGATGTATTGTCTGTTTTAAGTTCTATTTTTTAGCTTAGTCTGGTTTGAAATTTACGATACATTGGCACGATTCTTTGCGTTTACATTATTCTTCGAGACACTTGACAATATAATCGTACGCTTCCTCATTAGTGGCCGTTTACGCCGCATATCCAATTTTAATGCACGTTCAGAACATTTATGACGAGTGTTTCCGAATGTGTTAAAAATCACCACGCAACTAATCATATCTGCTAGAATTTTGACGTGTAATTATTATTAACACACTGAGATCACGCGAAGAGATAACATACCGTGCCCCGCTGGGAGAAATCATCGAGAATTTGCGTTTTAACAGCATTAAACAGCGAAAAAAACATGATTTATCGGCTGTAATAATTCTGATATTTACGAGGTTGTTTTGTGAGGAAACCGACTTGTTTTCAAAGCATCTCTATCGGCCGGTAGGCTGTGCACGGTATTCCGATGTAATTATTTACAGACAATCAGTGAGAAATCTAAGCGCGCTTGTTGTTTCAAGCCATCACGAATTTTAGCAATTACCTTTTATAGCTAGCTGATATATTATTACTGAAGTCATCTTTACAATCTATTTGTACAGTTACGGATTTTAACTTAGTAGTTATACATATTTTCAAAAAATCACGTGTACCATTCATGTTCTATTTATCCTCGGTTTTTTTAATATTATCATCACATAACTATTCCTACTTAATATAGTCGCCCACTCACGTATTTCAACTTGAAAATCGACCCCTCATAGTCAAAGAAATGTATCTCACTTTTTGACAGTTTCAAGCTATATTTTTATTACATAATCGACAGTGTTTAGGCAAAAAGGCTTAACCCTCACAGCACAAACTTTACAGGAGGCACAAAAAACGCTTTTTAATAATTGTTAATGGTCAAAGTCACATTAACACAAACTTGAAGTACACGTTGACCAATAATTTAGTGTTTTAATTTCCTGATCTGATAATTAAAAAAGTTCTTAAAGGAAAATCATTAAAGTTAAAGATTAATGCTTCTTTTTTTCCATCCAAACTTAGTAGGTCGTTCTCTTTTCAAAATCTAAAGCGGAATTTCGATAATAATTTGGCATTTTCGGCTTGATTCCTTTTGATAGAATCTGTATTTAGTTGTGTACATTGTCATTCTCAAATAAAAGCGTTTTTTTTAACTGAAGATTTAGCCCTTTTGCCTAAACATGACCGACATGTTACTATTTATATTATTTACAAGATGATTCTGGAGCACAAAATACCATCCTTCAAAAAACAGCGGTGGATATTTTTAATGTTTCATTTGTTTAAAAATATGCAACATTGATTACTAGGGAACTATGTTTTTATGCTTTTCTGTAAAGTATAGAAAAATGAGATACATTTCTTTGACTCGAAAGCGGGAGTTGCTGGGTTTTACTTATCATGCACCATTTTGTTCACATATGAGTTTAGATGCGCCATACAGCTCAAATACCTATTCTATTTTCTTATTTTACGTTTTTCACTGAGATTAAATAATAATACTTTTTATTGTATATAGATT
>JAPMAE010000819.1:11156-22938 GCA_036584705.1 Rhyacophila sp. 25_7 | reverse complement strand
ATTATTCGAAAAAAATGCACGGCTAAGTAAAGATTCCTTCTACATTTTAAACTACAGTAACTAAGCATACTCAACAGAATGTCAGTTGGGTAAAGCAACGGATAGTAACCATATATCCTCAGATACATAAGTCTCAGAAACTTTTTCTGAACTTTCTCCACCATAAGGCTGTATTTCTGTAAATAAACATATTATCTAAAAAAATCAAATTATGTTTGATAAGTACATAATATTTGATATATATTGTAATTATTGCGATAGAAAGAGTTAACGTATCTACATCTAACTACACCATTATATTCTGCAATAAAAGTTGTGTTTTGTATTTTATGCTACAATAAAATATCGTCAGCACTGTCTTTTGTAGTTCTGGCGATTTAAAAAAAGTGTTTGTTGATATAAAAATCGCTCTTAATCCCGACAACATCTCATATGGGTTTCGCATTGTCCCGCAAGAATAGTTAAGTCTGGTCTGCCGTCGAGGAACCCCCACAAGATAAATTGATTTCGCGGTGTCGGTTTGCGGGCGGTTCTGCGCCCCTACTCAATGCCAATGGCGTTCCCAACATTTCATTTAAGCAAGTTGAGAGTAGTTAGATCCTCAAATGAAGAATTTAAATAATTGGGGTAGTTTTCAAATAACTACTGGACTAAAACAAAGTGAGTATGCTATACCCACTTTACACGTGACTGTGATAAAATAATTACTAGACAAACTAATACATATTCTTGGTTGAAAATGCTTTATTTACAGAAAATAATATTTTTTCTAGTCACTTAATTTTGAACGATAATGAAATAATATGTATTATATAATATTAACAATCATTGTTATCGTGCTTGATCGGAAATCTACCATATATGCTCGTAATTCTAATTTTTATAACCTACATGATATCAGCTACGGCGTTGTCAAAATCCTTTAAAATAACTATGCATACAACTAACTCCAGTCATATTCCGATCAGTATTATATAAGATATAATAACAGAAAACATTCTCTCCATATTTGTATTTATAGAATTTTTTAACAATCTTTTTAATTTTTATATGAATTTTCCTAACGGCTATTACGTGATTTTCGAATTGAGTATCAACAGATGTCTCATGTTGTGACTAATGCTATCGACTTCTTCTTTTTGACTTGAATTACTTACCGGTTTTTCTAATATTTGAAATGACATATGCATCACTTATAAGCTGAATCCAATTCTCAAATGTTTCTCTATTGATATTTTAAATATCAAATATTCTTACATTAAACTTGAAAACAAACATGTTTGTTGCTGCAATATAATGTTTAATATTCAATTTATGCGCGGATAATTGATACTCGTATATATGATCGAGAGTATACTTCATCAATAGAAAATTTTACCTACCCGAGTAATATAATAATCGGACTAATGTGTGATAAAACACTTATTATCAATCATGAACTAAACTGCTAAATAAAGATATCACCGTGCGTTGATTGAACTTTATCACCCACCTGTATTAATCCTGAATTGTAAAAGTATGCTATCTACTCGTTGAATGTAATATTAAATCCATAATTATTCAATAAAATCTGCCACGCGATACACTTATTTTCAATTTTTAGTCGTCAATTTTACGTCCATTGTATTCTTTTTCTCCAGTATTATATTATACCCTACATTCGTACTAGGTTCCAAAACTATTATTTATAATGAGAGGCGATATGTTGCAACCATACATGCATATTAACAACACACAAATACATACATCCAATTATAAAAATAAATATTCTTTTCTAACTTCAAATTTAGTACACTCTTAAATAATTAAACATGGCGCTACGATCCATCCAGGACCATAGTCAACTACATAATTTCCCTCTTCGATTATTCACACTTAATTTTTTTAGATATCTCGTTACATTATCTGCCCATCTCATTCTAGGGTGGCCAATGGGCCGAGTGCCTACTGGAGTTCCTTCAAACATATTCTTGAGAGTTCTAAATTTATCGCAGCTTACAACATGACCCGCGCATCTGATTCTTCTTGCCCTCAGGACATTCACTATTTTGGGACTAAATCGCTCGCGGAGCTCATCTGGATGCAAATTTCTCAGTTTTCTTTAGCTCGTCCAAATAGTTTATTTTCGACTGCCTGCGTGGTCTTTTCCTGTTTTTCCGCCAAGCTACAAGTTTCACATCCATATAGAACTATATATCTCACAATAAAAATCCTAAATTTTATTTTCTTCGATAAGATTTTGAACGTGAGTTAACTTTTCAGCTCACGCAAGAACGTGGTATTTCCGCTTTCTGGTCTGCTTGCGAGCTCCACGGTCATCTTATTCTTTTTGGAGACGTTGGTCCCTACGTACCTAAATAGTGAATTTACTCTTATGATAAATTTACTAATACTTACATTATACTATTATAAACTGTTTTCTTCGTTAAAGTGAGTATTTTCGTTCAATTTGTATGAATATTTCAATCGGTTCTACAAAAAAACGTCATACTAAAATTGTGGTTATTTTGAAGTTAGTTATATTGGTAATCAATCTCTTTATAAATAACATAATATATTATACTTTTACGCACTTACGAGTTGTTACGTATTCAGTGCCTGCTCTTTACAGATATTTAGACAAATCGTTGCCATTTCTCTCTCTTTTATATGTCCATCGATTAACTTTACAGAATTCCTTTGGAAACAAAGAAGATTATCTATATTAGAAGGGCACGCCACTCACAACTACCGACGCTCCGACATTTATTGACCCTCCGACCGCATTCCCTTGTCTACTGCATGCTAGACGCTGCGCCGCGCAATTAAATAACGTTACCAGGTTATTGGCTGCAAACGATCGACTATTGAGTTTGTCCAAGGAAAAGAAAACATTTTGGCGGGAACATGCGGAACACTAGATGTCAGTTTATTAGCTCTGGCTGGTAATACCTATCAAGATGGCGCCTGATGTTCTATATTGAATCAACACTGGCTTACACTCGTGTCTGTTTTTTTGATTTTCATTTAATTTTCTCATATTGTACCGGTTTTTGTAACATGAAAAAATATTACTGAAAACATATTTGCTTCAGGCTTGTCCACATGTTCACATTATAAAAGAATATTCTGGGTACTGACAATCACAAACAGCTAACGTTTTTTTTTTTCAAATATTAATTTTACTATTTTATGACAATGGCTAAAAGAATTTAATATACCCTTTGAAGTTTTTCCACATTTATTAAAATATATATACAACAGATATACGTTTTGAATCTTTATTATATATGAAAATACCGGGTACCTGAAAGTTTTACCTTAATGAAAAAACTATTGTATACTCGTATGTTGTCATGTCACTGTTCCTTGTTGTGAAATAATGGAAATAAATATTTTTAGGTTGCTAATGATTAAAATATACAAATTGTAATGCTTTGATTAATCAACACTGTTCGTAAACTTGAAACCGCTTATATTTGTATAGCCTAATGCCACTGCCAATGGAGTAGCTCCCTCGGGGTCTCAGCTCGATAGGGGGCCCAAAATCTTTGTATACTCAATATGTATGGCATATTTGCTATATCTTAAGGACTGGAGGCTCATGTAAATCTTGAATGATAGCCCAAAATTTGTAGCTACGCTAGATATATATATACATATTTAATTTCTGCCCCGTAGGTGAGTGGATAATGTATCCGACTCATGAGCTGAGGGTCTAGGATTTGAATCCCGTAGCTGGCAAATATTGCTTAATTTTTTTCATGTACATTTGTAACCAGGATATGAACCAAATTGATTGGGCTAATAACTGACAATTATTACTCGTAAAAAATCTGTACAAAAATAATCTTTAAATTGTAAAGATCGATATGCTTCGAAGTGGATATGATTAAAAAAGAATATTTAATTTATAAAAATCTAAATAATACATCAATTAATAATAATTACTTTCATAAAAGACATGGACCATGGAATTTCTCATCTACTTTTCCGAAATATAACAGGAATCTGACCCATTAATGTTTATTTTACATTTTAGTGCCGTTATTTGTTCATGAAACGAAATTATAGTTCAAATTTTGAATTATTGAACAAAACTCATATAAATAAGACTTATGATAAGCTTGTTCTACGCTCTTCAAATTAAATTAATTAACCTTTTTGCTCTCAATCTTTGGTGGGTTGCCTTTGCTTTTAAATAAAAATATAGTATGAAAATAATTACATAAACTGTTATTGTTACAACTCTTAAAATAAATAAATCTAAACTAAAGTATGGTGGCAGTAGTGGAATAGTGTAGTATACTATATATGCTAGCTCAAATTATTTTCTTCTCACTGTCACTCTCAATGTTTTGTGAATAGACTTATTGTACCTGTACCGTGTTTGTATGGCCTAATATCATTTAAGAAGAACCGAAAATTAAGAAAACAGAGCTAAAGAGCGTCTTAATTGTCACGGGAAGCATTAGTCTTTTCGAATTTGGTTAAATAAAATTTCGCGAGCCAGTGTTTCCAGCAAATTGCCGCCAGATAGTCTTAATTGGTTTACCTTCTAGCGAGCCGTCCCAGCAAACATTTACTATCCCCGCTGACAGCCAAACAGAACCTGTATAGGGATGTCATAAAAAGTCATTACTTCTTTTGATATATTGATACTGTATTATCGATATTTATGTTCTAAATTCTTCAATTGGTGGTTGTCGATCTGCTCTGATTGCGAGCAATAATTTTAAACAATAGATGCAGTTCCTATTTTTGCATGAATAAATTATACATTTAAATAACATCTCGTAGTCTCAAATCCACATAATTAAAAATATTGAAAAATCATATCCTGGCATGCAATATTGTATATAGTTTTGAACGACTTGAATAAAACGTCTATGGCGAGTGTACGCTGAGGTCCCGGATTTCGATGGCCTAAGCAATAACTAATTTTGAAGCACAATACACTTCATTTTACAGGATAAACATGATGACACAAGAGATAGTGCTTTATAAACAGAACTCATTCATCTTTCATTAAATTTTAATAACGGCTATAAATTCAATTAGTTTAATAATTTAAATAATAAATTCGGCCATGAATAATTTCTGTGGCTCTTTCCCTTGATGCTTAAGCACGTGTTTACTTTGCTTAAGGATTAATCCAGCACTGTACACACTACACGGACTAAATTGATTGCTTTGGGATCGTCCGCTATTGAATACTATCATTATAGCCAATTTCTAAAGATTCACTCGGTATCAGATTAGCGTAGATTCTATTTCTGGAGAAAATATCAGTATAATAATTACATCATTGTATTTTGTTGTTTTTAAAAATGCATATTTAAGAGGAAAGTTACGTAACCCTTGAGAGAAGGGAAAGGGGTCAAGCTGAATGTCTAAACAGTGTTATATGGAGGGGGTAGGGTAAAAAAACATAAGAAAAAACGTTGCGTGGTTTATGAACGACCCTTACTGAAGTTTTATAAACACAAATATACGGAAGTAATGATTTTTAGCCCAATCAAAATATTTGAAGAGACGCTCAATATACTTAACAATACTCATAGTTGAGATTATGCATGACCACCTGCTTAAAGCTGCTAAAGCAAACTCATATATTTCAACATCATGTAATTTTACATCGCATATGATAGTTTAGCAATACGATGTAGTGTGTGAAATCGCAAAAGAAACTGGTCGTAAACAAGCTCTTTGCTTTATAATTACGCTTTAATTTCTAACTATATTATGTATATTTACAACTCAATCTCTCTAGTTACTCAGGCTGATGGTCAAAAGCCTAAAACCTGGAGCTCGAATAAAAACACTCCCTATTCAATGCCACAAACATTTGAATAGGCTTTAAAATGAGCCTCGATTGAAATCATTTCCGTGTACCCTATGCCATCCGTATTGGGGAGGATCTCATGTATCAGTATCAATACTAATATTTTATTGTTGCATCTCTAAGCCCGGCCGCGTCCGCTCAACTAGAAAATGCGAACTGATTGGAAGTACAAAAACAAACAGCCAGAGTCGGGAATGTTGCCACGTCTCCAAAAAGTCGCCCACTGCACCAGGGGAGCACGTGCACGACTGTTATTTGTGAAATCGAGCGTAAAAGAAAACAGAAATAAAGCGAAAGGTATAGATTAGACAAACACGGGAGGAAATTCGTAATCAAGAAAATCGCATAACAAACGGAGAAGGTGAAAATAATGCAGCAAATTCCTTCGAAACAGGGACACTGAACAAACAATCTACCAAAACACTTCAGAGTATTAGCGCAAGGAAGAAAATATTTTTTCATGAATTAAGTAAATACACATAAAATGGTTTATTAGATAATACGTTATTTTTTCGAGTTTTTCAATCAATTACAATGAATTTGAAAACATTTATGAAGGAGTTGTTTACGAGTAATATTAATAAATATATGTTGTGTCTTATGGCATACAATCATATGGGGATCGCAAAACATTTACGTCGTGTGAGCGATTCTGTGGTGATATTGCTCATGGTGGTAAACTTACCCGTAAACCTTTAGTACGAACTATAATCTAACCTCGATTTATAATATTAACATAAACGTTTTCATACTATTATGAGTATTAAGTTAATATCATAGTGCTGTGGCTAAAAATGGCTTGGTATTATTGTTATTATCAATAATAATATTGTGTAATTATCCAAATAATTATAATTACTATATTAATTATAACATCAATGGCACTTAAAATTTAAGTCACATGCTATTTCACAGGGAGACCTTGAATTTCAAATTCATCTAGATACGAGGGAAACTATAAAACTATACTAAAAACGAGAATATTGATTTTTCCTCTTATTTTAAATTAATTTATTCATGTTATTAATCTAATTCAGTATTAGGGTAATAAAATACTCCCACATATTCTTTATAGATTTTTATCATATTTTGCACAGATGGCAGTATGCCGCTATAAATTACTTTTTGAATTTTGATAACTCCAATAAAGTTGCTTAAATATATGCATCAATAATTTTTTTTTTTTTTCTATAAACGTCAAGAGAATTTATATCTTTAAATGGAGTTCCATTCATTAAATATTTAACGCATTAAATTTAATATAATATAAAAAAACGTTTCACGTGAAACACTGATAAATAAATATAATGAAATTTCATAAAGCATAAATATAAATCAATGTTTTTATTATTTATCAAAATTAAAATGCATGTTTATATATTACCTATCTTGAGAATATTAAAAATTAAAAAGGACAGACAGTATACGAGTATACTTTATTTATCGTTCACTGCCATCTATTATATTCTTATTTAAATGTTTTGATTTAAAAAAAATACGTATTATTGTATTATAATAACTATTTTACAAGTAAACTGATATCAATCAGCTTGTTTTTTCTATATAATGGCAAATGTTAAATATTTTAACTTATTTAAACCAACTTACACATTTTAGAAGACTATTACGTTTATTATATTTTCACAAATATAATATTAAAAAGTATAAAAATTTAATTTAATTGTCATAAGAAAAAAACTTTTTAAGCACTGTACAATTTTTACTTTTTTTTAAATTGAATTTAGATTCTATTGAGCCTTCGTTTAGTATTTCTTTGATTCGATCTAACGTGGTCTGATCGAAGCCTAAAACTCAAAATTTACCCTGATTCAAATTATCGCGGTATCTCATTGACTCTTATATAACATAATTATTTCGGAACATGAATGAATCAGCAGAAAGTGACTATTCGTTATAGCTTTCCCTATTTACTATGGTTTAAAATGACCTTATTAAACGCTGTTTCATTCAGCGCTTTGTCGTCCAGAAACGCATCCCAAGCGCTAAACGAGGTCTTTCTTATACGTGTATTTATTGAAATCAAATCCTTCAGTTAAATTGGCAAAATACTAGAAAAAGAACAATTGTATAATTACATACTATTATTTTAATGTAGTATGAAGTAATTTTCACACCTCTGTCACCTTTTTATAAGGCTATTTCGTCATGTCTGCCTTACCTCATTTCAAAGTTTTTTTTTCATTTTAAATTTGTAATTTAATTTCACATTTTCTATATTCTGTATTTTCACATATGGTTAATGCTTTAAATTTATATATTTATATTTTAACATTATTTTTTATAAATCAAACAAAGCTGTTCAGCATATCTCGAAAATCGTTACCATTGCCTATCCCTTTGAAGTTTTTGCTGTCTCCTCGGCATGGTAAGTTGTGCGCCATTTTTTATCAAGCTTAATAAATTGGCGGTCATTTGCGGTGAACACGCGAAAACGTTTCGGAAGTGAACGAAACTAACTCATTGCACAATTTTCAGGAGTGTTGCTCAACTTCTTCGGTAAGTGGCCTGACACCGAGTATTCAAGAACTTTCAACTGCTTAAAAGCTTCAAGAAGCTCAAATTGTTTAAATCGTTGCTCTATTGAATAATATCTTTAGCTAAATTATTTTAACTAACTCACACTCACGTTTAATAATAACAGACGAGATCAAACACAATTACAAACATTATCAATCTAGATTAAGTTAAACTTCGAGAAGTTAAACTTAATATAGTTATACTTATTCTAGTTATACTCGTTCATTAAAATTTCAAATAATAACAAAATTCAGTTATAAATGCAGTTTAGTATTTTAATGACATATGTTGTAGAAATAAGTAGTAAAACTGTTTTATTATTTCAACATAAAGGGTTATTACCATGTATTTATAATAGAGAAAACTAATTTTCAACAAAATTTACTGGTCAATAAGATTGCAAAACAAACAAAACTTGTTCACGGTTTCTTTCATATGACCGATAAATATTAATGGTACTTTCATCGATATTTTTATAAATTCAATTAAATAAAATATTAATTGGTAATTTTTATTTTCCCTAGAGGAAAACACGTGCTTGAAATAAAAAATAAATATTAAAAGATGCTTTTCGAATATTATTATTCGTAGACTTACTCGTATATATATATGAATATTACTATTCACCTCATTAGTAATATTAAGTTAATTTATTTTTTTAATGACAAAACACATAATATGTGTAATACTTACACGACCGTAATAAACGTTATGCTCTTTCTCATTTATTAAAAAATCAACCAAATCGATTAATATTTTATCTATGTGTAAAATATTAAATTTTTCTGGTGATTTTTTCTTTTTCTTTCTTCGATATCGATGTACTTGATATTTATCAGTGAACTATAAAAATAATAAGAATAATGATTACTCAACGATAGTTTCTTAATAAAGAATATGTTTTAGTACTTATATCGTTTTACACTCAAACAAATTTATAGAACTCTGGGGTAATTATGCCATATTTTTTAAACAAGTCCTTTAGACTAGTGAAGTACTATACTCTGAGGGAAAGTCGTTGAGCAACGAATAACTCGGCTACTTGAAAAGGTTGAGAATAGTTGGATGAATTTTTTCGTGGTAGTGACATTAAAATCATTTATTTTAGCAAAAATTACGACTAAATGTTTTCAAACATTTTTTTTCCATTACATAAATTAATTATATTATTTACACATTTTATAAGTGACACTGTAAGACTTATCAACTATATAACTAATTCAATTACGCGTATGATATAATATATGATGTTAACTAAGTACAAAGTATATGCCATTAGAAACAAAATACTTTTCACATTTATGTCGGCGTATTTGTTGTTGGTTTCTAAATGTTCTTTATTAGTAATAATTTGTATATGTGTTATAAATATTAATGTTATCACACAATATCCGATTGATCTATTAAGTATACGAGTATTTAGGAGATCATTCACAGATGATACGAAAATTCGTAAATAGTTAAAAAATCAATTCAAAGAAAACGAATGTGGTAAGTTTGCCTGACCCTATTCAGATTTCACATTCATTAGCGACGGACAGAACATTGATAGTGTCGATGGCAGTAGATATCTAAGGATGCACATCACGGGAGATGGCACTTCACAAAAAGAGTTCGTTATCTGAATAGAACTTGCTGGAGCAACCTTTAATCTCATGCAAAATGTTAGGAACTCAAACCTGTACTCGATTAAAATCAAATGCCACCATTTAATCCTTGCATGCCGACAGTGCTGCTTTATTAGAGCGAATCATGGCATCTTATGTTATCTTAGAATATCGCTTACCAAACTCCTAAAACGGATCCTTGTGGCGAATTCTGTGAGTGTGGTGGTATGACCATACAATCTGAATAAGATATACTGATATAATGAAACAATCTGATAAGGGAACGGAGTATGCAATCTCTCAGTACATTCAAAGAGAAGATAAGACGTTGGACGTGGCTTTGCCACGTGCTGAGAATGCTTGAATTACATCTAAACCGGCCATACTTTTCTTCACGCCAACCGGATTCCATCGTCCCGAAAAGGATGTATTCGCTGGAGTTACGGAATACCAGCATGACACTGGAAGCAACATGTAGTACAAGTATACATATGCTTTGGTTAATGAGCGTGACGTGTTGAAGAATTTATCAAAAGCTATTGCCAATATCGCCCTGGTCATTAGCGACATTTTTTTTATCATAAAACATTTTTTTAAATATAAAAATGTTAAGGACGTGAGAAAATATTTTTAACATTTAGTAGATAATTTGGAAAATACGGCATTGGAACAAAGGATATAAAACTTTCTTTGCTAGTCAAAGGCGTCAAAAGTCGTCACTGCATCTCTGAATACATAACAATTCATTTTCAATTTACTTCATCATCCATTGATTTATTTCTAGTGCATAGTGAGACATATATTTTTTTGCTATTTATTTCACACGTGCTAATAACATTTATTTTCAATAATTTAGCATGAAAATGCTGATTTATTGTTATATTAATTTATCCACCTACATACACATTTATATGTATTTATCCAATTAAAATCATCCCAAAGTTTGTATACAAGCATGTACATTATAATAGAATGTCTGTAAAATTTCAGACGTAATTATTGTAGCCTGTGTTATCTCTTTCACACATATAGGCACTCGGAATTTCAACTCGCATTAACTCATAGAAATTTGAGAGACGCCAGACCAGGCCAGACAACTGTCAACCCTCCGCAAGGCGTACATTCAGACTTCATCCTTGTAAAGTGAAGTAGCCACTTAAAAGATGCGCTCTCTATCACAGCGTGATATTTTAATGAAGGCAGTTGGTAACGTTTGTCCTTACTACGGTACTATTTAAAACAGTGATTTTCAATGTTTTATGAAAGCTGATACATACCTTTCTGAATTTATTCCAATGTATGACTTTTCAATGGAAGTCCTTTTATATATAGGTTGACAAAGAAGAATCTCAAATAGAGTTTTTGTATAAACAGATCCGTATATCATATAATAACTTGACTTTCGAATTAATTAACACCTTTTACAAATCGAGACATCTCCAGTATACGAAAAAAAATATATCGTGCTTAGATTATGATAGATTTTTCGCAATAGGAATCGAGAATCATAATACGATTATTATAGAATTGTTTCTTGCATGCTATTAACACAATTTTAGAGACCTCTTCAAAATGACTGCGTAGATATATAATCGAAGATTGACGTTCAAGTTTAATTTGCGAGCATAAAATTTTGTAACGCCATCAAACATAACGTTGCCCTCATTCAAGTCCCATAACTGATCGCAAATTCTATTCAATCGTTTATTCATTTGTATTATAAGTAGGACGCGAACCCAAAATGGTTCAATTAATAATTAACAACTATTACTATTAAAAATATTTGTCAAGAAAATCTTCACACTGTGAAGAT
>JAPMAE010000816.1:1884-17968 GCA_036584705.1 Rhyacophila sp. 25_7 | reverse complement strand
CAAGATCGGAGAGGAAGATGTATGATTTGCCATGACTTTTGATTACACATTTAGACTGTGACATTTGTAAAGAAAAGTCCATTGCGTATTTATACTGAATTTTAACTGCTATTTTCAGGAAATTAAGTGTCAGATAGTGGAGGAATACCAGAGGACGAAGAACGATGCTTCGTATCAACGCAGCGTATCCCACTTTGGCTATCTGCACGGCAAGCTGGCGCACATCAAGGCTCTCGTTAAAGAATTTGATGACCGCAACGTCCTGGCCGCGCCTCCGCCTCCCGCTCCTGCCCCCAAATCTCTCGCCTTCTACTGACCCCTGCCCCCCGAGCGACCCTCGCCTCTCTGCACTTGACCGCCTCCGCCGTCCACACCCGCTCCCGCTGCAATACTCTGCTGACAGAGCTACCGCACTCGGTCCGCGACATGGCAACAACAAAGCAGTCATTAATGCTAAAAAACTGATACAATCATTTTTCTCATGAACGGTTAACAAACTCTTTCGATTGTCTACAATGATAATTATGAATATGTTGTTTCAAACTATTTAAAATTATCGATATAGTCATTTTCAACTCCCACATTTGCTCCTCAGTTAGACCACGTTGACACGTCTTCAAATGATGCTTCTGAAAATTGCTTTTAGCCAATCCACTGTATACAGTCTGTAGATATTATTCAACTGATGTCAAAATCCAACTGACTCGAAGATGTAGGCCAGGTTTTCCGAAGCACGGATCAAACTAGTATAGTTCCGATGTCACATTTTCATTTCGTACGGCCGCACGTGTTTCTAACAGTCATCTTTTATCGATTCGTTTGTGTCTTTTTTTCGTGTATTTCTTCAGTCAATAAAATCATCCTCATCTCAATATTTGTCAACAAACTCTGCCGACGTGCCTGAAATGTTCAGTTTGTTTACATTCTTTAGAATATACTATGAAGATATAAAGTTCCATCGAATGAAATAAAATCAATCTTTCATATTTATAATAGTATTTCAATGCAACATATTCATTTGATCATTATACAGAAAACTTCAATGCGTTGTTGAAAATAACCACATGAGAAAAAGAGCCGACTGATCAATCATACCGTTTTTGAGTTATGCGGAATGCTGCGGGTGCATTGTGAACGCGGCTAATTCACAAATAGCCAATGAGCCGGGACGCATGGGGAAGACCGGGCGAGAAGGAACGATCCGAGGATTCACGAAAGAGAAAGCTGCGAAAATGAAACGGCGCCCCCGTCATTTCGAGCGTCGGATTTATTATTTATTTTGTAACAATCACGTATGCGGATATTCCACGGAAGCCGGTCTATCGCAACTCACAAATGGAAGATTTTTTTTACTCATTTTCATTGCTTTGGTGTATTTTTTTTTTCAATGATTCGTTTTAACGACATTATCGAGTCTTAAATTTGGCTTTTACATTTTTGGTTTGTAATAATACAAATGAGTTTTATAAAGTGTGACAATTATATCGTTTAGTATTTAAGGAACTGCTGTATTTTGAAAAGAAAAACATATTGTACACAATATTTGAATAATTTCATTTGCAAATGAAAGCGTTGGAATTATGATGCTAATTTATCACTCAGTATATACTCTTCGTCTGTCAACAGACGACACACTTCTCGATTGAGTGGCGCAGTCATTAGCTGATTAATTTTAACAAAAATGTTTTTTGTGAGCAATTTTTTACTGAGCCTGTATTTAAAAAACTGATATTAATATTATAAAGTTTCATTTAGTTTGATTATTTGTGAAATTTTATATTGAAAAAAAAATACATTACTACTCGTGGGTCCATAGATTAACTTAGACTATGACCATTCGATCTTTCGCTGTGGCGCTTTAAAACCGTGCAAGAGTTTTCGATGTCATCTTTTCGACAATTTTCAATAATGAACATACACATATCTATGTATTGGCTATCACTCTGCACGCAATATGGCTGCGTTGATTTTTTTATCGACCGTAAAGCTCGAGGCTGAAAGCGTGAATGGTTTTAATCTAGTAATTTTAGTGAATAATGATTTCATTTCTCATCGCGTAAGTGCCGAAAAACTCCTTTTAATGATATTTGAATAGATAAAATTTTACAAAATAAATGTTATATTATTAAAAATATTTTTAAAAATCATCAAAATGGGCTAAAAGTATTTAAAAAAAACCTTCGTTTTATGTTAATCGTCTTCTTTTGTACGCGGGTGGAATGTTATCGACCCTTTTTTTATTAGATAAAACAAAGAACCACATTCAATAACTCAAGTTACCAAATGACTATAAAACGTATAATATTTGATTTTGCAATGTTAATTAACTTTGCCATCTCGAGATATTTCAATAGAAGACCAAAATATGTATGTGTATGTATACAACTAGAATTTTTTATCATATAAATATGAATATGTACCGGTGGGAGATTCGTATATAACATTCTCACAGCGTTAACGTTTACATTTTCGGAGACTCGCATCTAAAGATGAAATACATTACAACGGCTCACTTCGCTAACCATATAATAGTCAAACAATTATACTTCTTGAGGAATTAATCACAGCTTTGTGATTTTTTTCGCTTTCGAAACATTGATGCTAGAATTAAATTGTCCAGCCGTTACGTAACATCGTTATAAAATTCACTCAGTCTATTAATGTATTCAATTTTGAATACAATCATTTTGAAACTCTCAAGAAGTATCTGTACATAAAAATAGTCTTTGTGTTTAATTTTCATACAGAACTGTGCCTAAATCATTAATAGCTAATATATTTCCGAGATATGTTTCCTCAGAGGACGTTAACGAGTCATCATTTACTGTACTGTGTGGTTTCATATTTTTAGAATGAACCTATTAGAATATACGGATGACCACCCCTTGAACCGTAAACGATGATTTAACAATTTGGAAACGGGGCTTATATGGAAAGATTATATCGAAGCTTTATAAATAAACGTTTGGTGAATTTTGTTTGTATTATATTAAGCATGTATAAATGCCACAATTCGTCTTGAATTCTTTAAATATTATTAATGTATTTCAGTTTCAATATGTCCACTGAAGAATCTAAAATTTTAATCTAATTCCGGACGTGACGGCCAGTTCGCAAGCTGAGAATGTTTAATGTTTATTTTTCATGTCAATATTGCAATATATATATATATATATATATATACTCGAGACCATTTACTGGTTTATAATTTGGCTGTATCTCTACTGGAAAGTTTCCGGTTGCCATCTAAAAAAAACCCGGATCCGTGCGGATTGTATATATATATTTTCTACATTAGTATATCAGCGTTACTAAACAATTAAAGACGTAGTCTCTTCGTTGAAACGCCAGAAGCCTTTACGGAGGCGCCAGTTTAACGTCCAATGCTTCCACGTCATTCTGATGCGGCTCTATATATACTCTTCGTCCTCTAATTTTAACACGTTTAAATATTACAATGCAATATGCGTTGTGCAATTTTTTTCACTACTATTGATTAGAGGCGAACGAATCTTCCATCCATTCCAATGTTGAAAACCATCCTTTGAATGCCCTGAATAAAATATTTTTCTTCAATTGCGGCGTCATAGTTACAATCGATATCCTCGACAGACAGCTTTTAACATTTTTATCATCATTAAAAGAATGTTTGGTCTCTTCGTTCTATAATAAATCTGTTGAAAAATATTTTTTTATGACATGTCGGCGCATGACGTGACAGGTCGGGTCAAATACGCAAGTACCACTGTAATACTTTAGTTTTGTGTTTTCAAAATTAACATAATTTCATTCTTTTATTTAATTTTATTCGAATCCAGAGACTTGAAAATATTTGACTAATGAAAGTGCCAAAATGCATCAATCGTCGATGTAAATACATGTTTTTTTAAAGCAAATTCGACCCAATTTGATATTATACTTCATTGTTTGTTTTCGATCGTTATATTTTCCCCTCAAACACTTTTTAAAAAGAGTGCATTAAATTTATCGCAGCAAAATTCTCACATTCACTTATCGCCTGATTTGGTCTTCCATTTTAATATGTGATTCTATATCTCTCCAGTCACATTATCTTTTGATACATATCAAACCTTGTATTACATCGAATTAGGTTTTAAATATCGAACTTGCATATATTATTAATTGATACATTTTTCAGCTGTTGATCTGATTGTGCTCGGAAAAAATTGCATATCATTCGTCATTAATTATACAATTGTTTCAATTTAAATAATGCTTCCATGTTTACCTTCTTAATCCAGTCAAATATTTTCAGTTCTCTGGTAATTTTTCATAATTAAAAGTTATCTGTCTTTTAGAGTTTTCTCTGAGGAATTGCCGTGTATCTTTTCACGATCGAATGAAAAATATTATGCTGTTTTAATCTCCCTTTTGAAGTTTTATATTGTCTTGTATAAATAATTTGCCAAGTAAAATAGAAAAATGTCCATTTTTTCTGTCCTCTGAGCTAACCATCCAATTCGATTAGAGATATTTGTAAAATTACTTTCAATTAATGTGCCCGGCACATATCCGAATCGGAAATTTCATGCATATTATTTCACTTCAAAAATATTTATATTTTCTCTGAGCTAAATGAAAATTACCTTTTTTTTTCACAAAATTACGAGTATCGGATGAAAATACTCTAATTCTTTTTAGCGTCTGTACAGTTCTTGAAGAAGGTTAATGCGACGGTTGTGTAATATTCCTTCTTCACACGGTTAAATACCATTTGTCACTAGCAAAAGCCATTGTATATCGTCAAAGTTATACATTTTCATTTGGTTATTTAAAAT
Organism: Rhyacophila sp. 25_7; assembly: GCA_036584705.1. Lineage (NCBI taxonomy): Eukaryota > Metazoa > Arthropoda > Insecta > Trichoptera > Rhyacophilidae > Rhyacophila > Rhyacophila sp. 25_7. The sequence continues at coordinate 13,169 of JAPMAE010000816.1, read as the reverse complement.
TTTTCAAATTTTTTCGACATTTTGTGAAATAATATACAATGAATCTACTAATCAATAAAAAATTGACTGAATCGATATATGCATTCAAAACCAGTAGGATATTTTAAAATTCTATAAAGGAAAAAGCATTATTCAATTCAGTCCGCTGTGTATATTGTTTACTATAATTCGATCATAAAAAATATTTCTTATTCCCTCCAAGATGTTAAATGCGTACTTCCTTTAGTGTCCATTTTTCTCGAGCTCTTCCGTTGCGAAAATGCCTTTTTTATTATCATTATCAATTGAATTATTAAAATCTTTGTCAGATTTTTAAAATGTGGCTCAATACTGTTGAAGAACCAAATTTTAAATTCATCATATTTTATATGAACATCAATTTCGTATATTCAGAATTAGGGTTGATTTAACTTTTTGTAAATGTAAATAATCATTATTTATGTTACGAGGGTTTAGCGTTTGATCGTGTAAAATATTCCGTCGTCCTAATGCTTCATCCGTGTCCGATTCGCTGAGTAAAATTACCGGTTCTTCTCCAGCGTTGAGTGTCTCCGTGTCCACGATTTAGAACTCTGTCCATAAATTTGTAAATATCTTAAAATTAGCCCGATACTGTTTCGGTCCATAGCCTCTGAGCATGCATCCACGACGTCGTCCTTTGTTCAGAGACAAAAAAACTTTGCTGTCCAATGCGAAATAATAAGCCATTTGTTTTCTTCTACATTGTTAACTCGCAGAGACTTGTGAGTCTGATAAATATTTTTTCTCTCGTATGATAACTCGACATTATCATAACCCGTTTGCGGAACGAACACGCCTAACTTACTTTTGAAGAAAATTATCTAGCCATCTTAATTTTTCGGAATCGAGCAGATTCTGAAGTATACAATATAGATGCTTTGCGAACGGTTTCTCTCCACTCATAGTTATGGGTTGAACGTGTCGAATCATATCGAAACGACGTCATTTAGAATTGTTACGTGCGTAATTTTCGGATGGGGATAATTTGTCAGAATGGAAATATGATTTCCCATTATCGCCCTTCTCTTACCATTTGGGTGCGGTTGTGTATGCATTTGTTAATGTTTATATTATGCCTCCATTTAGAACGCCTTATTATTGCATATGCATTTTGTTGAACGCTATTTTTAGTCTTGATTGTTTTACTGCATACTTTCTCGATATTATTAACTTTGATACGTGCACGTGTCAGTTGACAGTGGAATTCGGAAATATCTCAAAAATTATATTCAATTTACAAACACACCCAATGTTTCAAAGTATGCCAAACGTCACGTATGCGTCTCCAAGTGAATAATAGTTTAATCTAGCTCGTAGACCATTTTTTTTAGTTTTGTATCAAAATAATTATAAAACAAACGTGTCGGTTGAAAGCCATTCGCGTCAACAGTAAAATTCTATTGAAGTCTGCCAAATCAGGTTGTAAATTTGCTTTCTTTGTCAATATAAATAACATGGCTTGCGTGCATAGCTTGTAAATAAGTTCGCCGCATGGGGTGTTCAGAATGCTCCTTGCGGCAGACGATCCGCGCTCATTACCGACATTCCTTTGAACGGGCCGAGAGCTCGTCGATAGGGTTACGAAATGTATGAAATACGAATTAATTTTATATAATGCACCGCGACAAACAATTTTAAACATAAAAAAAAAGCTACTGATATATGTACTTACACCGCCGTTTTCGAGCGATGCGTATAAATTATATTAAATTTTTTGTATTCTCGGAGAGACGTGATTCATAAATCCGGCATTAAATTTCTCTATAGGCTCCGGTCTTAGGATTCAACAGACAATATAAAAATTATATCATATTGAAATGAAATAAGTTTTATATTGTATGTTCACAATCACAGTCGACTGGCATTATTTTTGATTCCTTCGAGTGAGAGATCCGAATTTAATTGGCGGCGATCACATTTTTCACTCACGTATCGGACAATGGATAATGTAGTAGAAGAAGACATTTCGATCGACAACTCGTGAGTTAAACGATATACTACGGTTACTGCAGGGGCACGCCACACGATAATTGAACGGAAGCGATTCATGGACCGCAGTCTTCCGTGAGATGCTCTGAATTTTCTTATTATGTAGCTGGCTGTCCGAGCAATGAGGACATTTTAAAAAATATGTTTATTGTTAAAAAAATACAATATTTGAATGCCATCTGCCACAGCAGAAGACGAGTCGAATCGCTTCCTTCGAATTAGGACTGACTGCTCCCGCATAGGATATAGTTGGCGGGCGTGACATGAAATTGTTATAGATATATTTATATGAATATGTGTGCGAGGGCGCGGTACGGGGTCGCGTCACCGCTATAACCTCCCCCGCTCGTCGCCGACTTACGCTATGAATTCTGACTTAGGCTTCGTAATAAATATTACTATTATTTAAGTTACTTTTAAGAAAAAAATATTTTAGTCAACTGCTAGGGCTAGGTCGTGCAAGCGTCTGACACAGATAACATTATCATCACTTCAATTTGTTTCACGATAATTGATTGATTATTACTTTTGATTCATTTAAATTTAAAAAAAAAAGTTAAAAAACACTACGAAAAGCCAACAAAAAGATTGGATTATGTATATTAGAGTTAGTTTCGGGAATGCGCGATCGGTTCACGTCGCGCGGATGTCCGCCGTCTGAGAGAACGGGTTTCCTCGAGCGCGACCCACTCCTCGCGACGCGTCCGCATTCCTCCGAGGGAGCCGTAGAGTACACTGTGCGTTCATTAATAATCATCATTGTATTGTTACGAAACCGTTTCGACTATTTTATTGTGTGAATCCGTTTTTTTATTATTATTATTTTTCACTCTCACAGCTGTCGTTGTGTTCGCGGCTTAGAGGCTTACTAGAATTCTCATAGTATAAATGCGCGACATATCTCCTCTCGTTCTGGTAAAATGCGATGACTGATGTGTCAAAACGGATACTTCAGTCGTCTCCGAAGACACAAATGGGGCTTTACGATTATGAAACCGGACAGTTATCGCATTTCACCTGAGCGACTCCGGCGATATGCTCTCGCATGATATCAAATTGATGACGCTCATATCTCACACGCCAATAAATTATTCCATTGTTTTATCATTACTATTATATCTATTATGTATTATAAACATGTAAATATTTTTAAATGCCGTCTTTTTGTGATATTGGATTAGGATGCGTATTGGCTCATGAATATGTATTTGTTTTATTATTATTTTGAGAATTCTACTCAAGTCTCGGCGAGTGCGAGTCGTGCCTGTGAAACCGAACATTGTGCAATATTTGTTGCCTTCAATACGATAATACGATAATACGATGCCCTCTCGACAGGGTCTTAGAGAAATTATTCTTATATCTATTGTGCTCATGTTTAGCTCAGTCTTATGCTGAAAATTAATGTTTTTTTAACTTTTGCACAAGTCTAAAATGCGTAGGGTGAATTAATTAGTTAAATATAGTCCATAGACAGTGTTTTGCCAATTTTCAATCCTATACTGTGTTAGCCCTTCGCTCTACGCTATTCGAACGCACTTTAAGTATTTTATAATTGCATTACTGAGTTATATACTTTTATAGACTATTATTTCGTAAAGCAACTCGTCTGATGTTAATTTAATGTTAAATGTAAATGATCATTTTGTGAAAAATCACTTCTTTCATCAAGATTTCTTAACATTTCGCCCGTGTGATTCACTCGATATATTAACATCTCGATAACCAGCCGGGTTTACAACTCGATCTCGTATATCTTATTTTTGTCATCAATTTTGAGCTTTTGAGACAAAGATGTATATTATAACATTTCTATAAAGTTTTCACAGTATAACTTAGTTAAATTTCTTGGGTTTTTTTTTTTTTTTACTGTTTTTGAGTTGCTTTGTTACCTTTGGTGCAATTGTTAATCATTCAGTGCACGAATTTATTATTATAAACATCCTGTTCGAAGGGTTAGCAGTCCATCTCGGCCGTTGCTACCATTATATTGTTATGTATCAATGACAGGCCTCCGTTTATTGTTTTGTTAAATAATTCATTGTTCTAGAATTGAAAATTGCCAAGTACACCCGTAGAATTGAAGTTTGAAAAGTGACCATTTCAACTTTTGTAATCGATTTAATATAATAACCTTGTTGATCAAATTCTGTAATTTCACAATAATCCTTAAAAAGTGATGCTCAAATAATTCTACTGGATGTGTTAATCATTAATACATTTTGAATGTATTTTTTGTTTTTTTTTTTGTAAATAAAATGTGTTTTATCAAAATAACTAAAGCCATCCTTCCAATGATGGAGTCACAAATTGGAAGTGTCATCTTTTAAATTATTTTAATTTGTTATATCTTATATTAATGTAAAAAAATATCATATTTTATTCTTCCCGGAATTCGAAAGTCACAGTTCGTCTCGGCGGAATTGTCACTTTCAATACTGAGATTAAAAAATACCATGACTTGTTTTACTTATATTTTATTTCTTATTTTTTCGTTGTTCAAAGAAACATTCTGTTGTAACATATTTTATATTCACCTTAGGTTAATCGAGGGGTCAATTTTCGAAAATATTTTTCATATCTCCCGATCGATCGACTGGGGAAACTCCGATTTTTTTTTAAAATTTAATAAAAACTTTTTACACCCGTGCACCTGTGGCACATGCCCCCTTGCGCCATTTTAACCGTTGTGGCGTGCAGTTCGATTAGCATTTTCCAAATTGATCTCTTGCGTATTGAAAATACATTTTGAAAATTTACAAAGTTCGGTCGTATTAGTAAATTTTTATTGTATTTATGTCCTCTTGATTTTTGGTGATGATTACAATATATTTGGAGCCTGCCTCAGTATAACATCAGCGTTGAATGACTCGCATTCTTCAAAACCTCGACTGGCGAATGCAGTCTTATTTCCAGAATTTCTGTCAAAGTGAGCACCCGAGTCTTTTAACCGATCAAGTGCCAGAAACGGGTTAACTCATACAACTTAAACGTAGTTTGCTAGATAAATTTGAATATTTCGGATGATTTTCAATATGAAAACGCAGAGATATGACTATTATATGATCATTGAAAACAAAGTCATGACAAAGAAACTTTCAATATACTTTTAAAAGAAATATTAAGGTTCTATTTTTGCTTATACATTATATCCGACACAGAAAAGGTTAATTCACGTGTACCGATCACTGAAAGCTTTGAACAATTTTATGTACTTCGTTTATTGTTTTTTCTCATCGAATGAATTGATATTGTGTCAATATTGTCTTCCATAAAACAAGAGGATCGATTATATCGGAGAGAATTGTTCGTTTTTCTCAATCACTTGCCAAAACTTTAAAGTTTAACTCAAATTATTTATTTTGCAATTATTTTTGTGTTGTTTCTATTTTTGTATATATCTTTACATATATATATATATTATATTACATTACTATTATATTCATGTAACACTCCCAGCACAGTGTACATAAAGGTTATGTTTGCATCATAAAAATATTAAATATTTCATAATTTTTTCTTTGTTTTTGAAATAAAATTACCAACTACTAAGATGTGACATTCTAAATTATCAAATGTTCAAATTTTTCGAGTAAATATTAAAAATTTCTAGGTACATTGTCTAGCGCCGGGGGCGTATGAAGCGGCGTTCGAAATTATTTTGATATCAATTATGGAATATTGTTAATCCAAATGATACTTTTGAGTTGTGAACAATAATTTAAAATGCAAAACTTATATCCCAGGTGGCACTGTTTTCCTCACGGGCATCTCCTCTGTATACAGTGCCAACTAAAGTCGCTACAACTAATATACGTACTTAGCAAATATAAATATATATATATGTATTATTAAAAATAGTATTTTCCTATGTGGCACTCTTTGAAGAATATATACATATATATATTATATTATATTATAATGGGAATATTAACTTAAATAAGATGTAATTTTTGTACAAAAATGCCTGTCAAAAAAACTATTACTTCAACACTTTTTAAATTTATATGAAAAAAAGTTATCAGAGTTTAAATTTTTACACAAACGATATACTGTGAACGGGCAATCTTTTAAAGAGATCATTCTATGACAGATGTTTTATTGCGCATTTTAAAAATATAATTCAGAATTCACTATTTTTTTTTTAAACAATTCATTCCGCCAAATGGTGTTTGCGAAATTATAATATACAAGTTATATCACACATTCCTCATCGCATATAATGCGTAATTCATTGTGTGTGTTGCGCATGGCGACACTCAAATTCGGCTGCTGAATTTTCTGTCACACTGAACTGTTAGTCGAATGCATATCATTTATTTGCCACCTATGAAATGACTTTGAAGGTTGTTGCACAGATCAGACACTCGAACTCTTAACAGATTTAGTTTTTCGGCATAAGTAATCTTTGCTGAATTTATATAAGAAACGGACACAATCGAGATAATGATATATATGACAAATAATGGAATATTCAAATGACACACTGGAAGTTTTTAGTGCCTAAATGAAATTAAGTTGCCTATAATCATAAGTATGTCAGTGTAGAACAGTTAGTGTGTAAGGTCAGGATTAGTGTCTCCTCTGTATATTAGCGGAGTTAACTTTTACAAAATGTTACCTTATCGAATGACGCCCCCGCGTCTTGTAATTTTTCGTCTGTAGCTTTTGAATTAGAAGGATGGACCCTAAATTACTTTTGCCAGTATGTTACATTTATCGTTTCTTAATTCAGTATAGTTTTTATATAGGGTGGTGTGTTGAACGTCAGTAGCTCGTGCACGTGTATCAGAATCGATTTCTCAGAGTTCACCGCAGCGAGAGTGCGAGAGTAGGGTTTTTGCCCGGAGAGAAGTTGTCTTCGTCACTCTACTGTAGTCGGACATATTAGAATGCGAATGAGCCTCGGAAGGTCAAACCTGTCTTCGATTCGATCGTCTAATGTAATATTGTATAACTGTAGGGTAAGAATTTATATAAATCAGTCATTTTTTATTAAGCAAAACTTGAGCAAATATCAAATGAATAATGAATTATGAAGTATTAATATGACGCAATAAACGCGGTCGCGTGCCACTTGGGATATGGAAATTATTTAAAAATGTGCCTGAGGTTTCACAAAAAGAAATGTCAATAGAAATAGTCAATGAGGGAAACGGATGTCCGAGCGGAAAAAGGTTGTAAGTTATTTCCTTATCAGTAAAGTGTGTATCGAAAGTGAGGACACTGTCTTGTAAAAAAATCCTAATTATTTTAATCATAAGTGATATGTGAAAAGAAAAAACAAAACAAAAAATAAAATCTATACTTATATGCATGCAGCAAAAATGAATTATTTGCGTTTTATTTATCTCTGCTCGATGTTCCATTTTCAGGTGGTAAATCGTTTAATGCACAAAAAAGAAGCTTTACTTTTAAATGTGTTCATTAAATGTATTATCGTATTAACACACGGGCATCGGGACGCTTTACATTGGAACAAATCTGAAAGAATAAGCAAACTCTAACAGAGATATCTCCAGTGGCAGCCGGCAGCGGTGGATTAACCCATAAGCAAACTAAGCACGTGCTTGGCATCAAGGGAAAAGGGGACACCGTAGAAATTTTTCATAGTCGAATTTATCATTTAAATTATTAAACTGAATGAATAAGCTTTGTTTAAACATTATCCCTTGTGTCATAATGTTTATCCTGCAAAGGTAAAGAATACTGGTCGCAGATTGAAAGCTATACAAATTTTGAAGCAATCTAGATAAGTAAGGAGGCACCAAAATTAGTTAGTGCTCAGGGTATCTAAGGGTCTTAATCCGGCCCTGGTGGCTTGTGACAATAGAAATATGTAGTCTGAGACCAGAAACAGTTTATTTATTTTTACAAACTCAAGAAAATATTCATTATACTTGTAATAAGATGGTCAAAACATAATAGGCTATTAGACATACAATGAATCATATGCTGTGTGCATGAGTACGCATCGATAGGGCCCATTGGAGTGTATCATAAAATGGACGTTGTATTTCAGTTAAACAAACACAATCGCAGGTGCTTCATATATGCTTCATACTTTATACATATAAAATGGGACCAAAGATAGTAGGCATCACAGCTCATACTAAGTTGCATGATATAACCATGCCTTCAAATAGTTTCAAGTTTTTTTTATTAAGCAATAGAACATGTCTAAATTATATCAACAAAATGTAATTACAGGAAAAATGATTTTCAATATGTAAGTACCTATTTGGCTAATTATTCAAATAAAGATAGATAGAACCCAAGCCCTGTTGCCCCTAAGCAAGATATTGTATATTGGAAAACAAAATATTAATGTGCTCACATGCTCTGATCTCAATCATCAATGTATTGATATCAAAATGCACACATGTTTGGCGGGTTAGTACTTCACCATAATGAAAGTACTCAATTGACTCATTGACACGAGATATATCATCGGCGCACTGGCAGAAGTTGGTAAGTAAGGTCAATTGAAAGCCACTTGAATGGAAAAGTCATTTACCAACTTCTGCCAGTAATGTTAGTAAAAATTTCAAGAAAGATGACCAAGATATTTGTAGATTTCATCTGACTTTTGTAACCGTCCAGGAGAAAGGTTTTTTGGTGTTTTATATCACCAGTGTTCAAACTTTATGCCTCAAGATCAAACTGACTGTTACCCGGGCCAAGACCTAGAACATAATACAACACATCTTAACTGTAAATTTTGTAAAACAAATATGTGACAAAATTTTCATGCCTGGCCAGTATTATCCTGCATACCATAATTAATTAACGTAATGTAAAAAAATTTTAATCTCTCAATGAAATACACTGGACTCTCTTTTTACACGGGGGATATGTTCCACGCAATACCGTGTAAAAAGGTATACTGAAATAAAAATTAATGGTGGATAGCTTTCCTTGTATAAAAATCAATGGATATCAAAAAATAAAATTCTTGTTGAATTATAAATGTATTTTAAAAATACATTTATATTTTAAATACAAAATATTTTAACCTTTTTATGAATCTTTATAAAAATATGTTGAAGTGGTATTAGGGTAATCAAACTTCATTCCAAAAACAAAATTTCCTCATGGAGGCATCTAATTTTGCAGTAAGTTTATTTTAGCCTTTGTTGACCTAATTGGTGTCTTCTCCCATGTCACGCCCCTTAGCCGGAGCATATTGACACCACATACTGCCTCCATGAATCCCTGTCACTGGTCAGTTCTCTTGCATCCTCTCATGTCATGGGTCTCATCAGGACAGACATTATGCATCACATTCGTTTTCTTTGCGTTGAATTTCAGACCAACACAAGACGAATCTGTGTGCAACCTATCAACGATCTCTTGAACATTTTTAGCGGACTTGTCGAATATGACAGCGTCATCAACATATTCGTTGTCGTACAATTTCAAATTGGGGGCTATAATTATTCTTCAGTTAAGCGATATTGATTTACATTATGAAATCAAACTTAATAATGAAATAGGAATGGTGCAAGGACACATCCCTGTCTGACTCAGGTCGTGACTCCAAACCACATTCAGTGGTAGTATCACCAGTTCTAACACAGCATTCGCTACCTTCGTGTAGGGATTTGATGATGGGAATAATCTTAGGAGGTATCCTGTATACTTCGAGTATCCTCCAAAGCGATGGGCGATGAGGACTGTTAAAAGCCTTTTCGTAGTCCACAAATCACAAGGTCTATTAAGCTCATGGGTCTGCTGGAGTAGACGGCGCAGGTTTTGGACATGGTTCGTACAGGAGCATTCCGGTAGAAATCCTGCCTGGTTCACTCGGAGGACACGCGTGATTGGGTCCCCAATTCACATTAAGACTATATATGCCAAAATCTTTCCCAGAACACTAAGCAATGTAATGCCTCGGTAATTGTCGCAGCTTAGAGGTTCACCTTTTTCTGAATTGTGATCACCTCCCCATTTACCCATTCTCTTGGGCAGTGTTCTTCACTCAACACTCTTGTCATCAGATGGTAGAGTGGGTGTATAATTGCATTTAGGCTACACTTTAAGAACTCTGGATGTATCCCATCTCCTCCCAGTGCTTTCCCATTCTTCAGGCTTTTTACAGCAAAGATAATCATTTTAAGTGTGGGCGCACGGTCGAGTATGTTGGCTACTCGGGGGATATCCATAAGTGCGGCCTCCTGAGGTATATCTAATGGATTTGTGGGAAGCGGGCAGTTCAATGCCTTGCTGAAGTGTTGCTTCCAGATACTTTTGACGCAGTCTGGATCAAAGGTTATGGCTCCACTTGAGTCGCGAACGGCTTTGGAGGTTGGCACTCGCCCTCCGCAGACTTCGCGATTTATCTGGAAGAGCTTTCTGGTATCTCTTCTGCTGCTTCAATTTCTTCATTTAAAAACTGGCGCTTATCATGCCACACACACCTTTTGACAACTTTATCTTGTCTTTGGTATTCCGTCCGATGTATTGCAGCTTGGTTTGGGTCTATTCCAGTGTCATGCAGAGCTTTCAGCCTGGCACGTTCATCGATCTTACTCCATATGGAGTCGGACATCCACTTTGGATGCTCTCCGCATCTGGGTCTGAGGACATCTCATGCTGATGAGGTGATGATACTCTTTAAGAGGCACCAGTCTGCCTCGATATGGTCGGGCAGAGACTCACATACAGGCCCGATCTAGACCCTCTCCAACAGCAGTTTGGAAGTCAATACGCTTTCTTCATTTTTGTAATCCATCTTTATTGGTGCCAGAGGTCTCGCCGGATGGCTGAGTTTCAGTCTGATGCTCCTAATAAGCAACTCATGGTCACTATAGATATCTGCACCTCTATAGGTGCGCACGTCGAGAAGTTTTTTGAGGTGCTTCGTGCTGTAGAGAAAGTGGTTAATCTATGTCCTTGTATGTCCATTAGGGAACGTCTCTATGTATTTGTAGATTTCTTTGTGAGGAAAGATGGTCTCTCCAATGGGATGTCATAGTAGCTAATTCTATTAGTCGTTCACCATTGTCATTGAGACTGCCAAGGCTGTCTTCCTAAAGTCGCATTGCCAGGTGTTGGGGCTGTTCCTACTTACACTTTGCAGTCCCCCATCACAATTACACGATCTCTTCTTGGGGTCCTTGAAAATGCACCGTGAATGAAGTTGTAGAAGGTGTCCTCGGTCTGTGCGTCAGCATATTCATAGCATTGGAATATGGTCACAGAGCTATTCCTCGTTCTGAAATAGGCGCATATCAATCTCTCCGAGATTGGTTCCCATTTGACAAGACAACGAG
>JAPMAE010000815.1:7504-19646 GCA_036584705.1 Rhyacophila sp. 25_7 | reverse complement strand
TTGGTATCAATGAATGGACAATTTTATAACATTTTGTAATTAAAAACACTTATAAACTGATATATTAGCTATAATAAATAAACTTATTTTTACAAGAGAAAATTTCGTAGTAGGAAGTTAAACCTACATTTACGCTCTAAGATGAAACATTTGGATATTCGTAGTATTATGATTATTTAAATACATTTTTTCGCGTAATTCACAGATGAAAGGATAGTGCATCCGATTTACAAGCCGACGCTTACGGGTTCAATTCCTGTACCTTGCAAAAAATGCACAGGTTTTTTCTCATATGCATTTGAAGACATGCAGCAAATTTATATAAAAACTGACAATTATTACTTGTAAAACAAACTGTAAAAGTAATTTCCAATACGATATGGTCATTTTTTTACCATGTCGTACTGTTTTGGATATTTGTTACGCATCTAAATTGTAAATGGAAATACCTATATATAATATTTCTTGTAACTATGGTTATTACAATATAATATATATGTGTGTATTCTTAGTGCTTCTCAAACTTTTTGATATCTTAGCCTCCTAAATATTTTTGAGGTTTCCATTAAGGTTTTATGTACTTATCTATTACGTATTCTCAGATGTATGTATCCACAAGTATTAAAACACTAACACTTTTTAGGTAGTTCTTTTTGCAAAATATATTTATAAAAAATCAAGATTGATTTCGTTTTCGTTTTTTACAGCATGCAACCGACAAAGTCAATCCAGATTTTTTGTATAAATAATATTTTTTTTTGTTAAAAAAATACGTAATTTTTTTATTGTCTTTGTTATCATTTAAATATAGCTGGTTTCAATTAACGATGGACATTAAAGAAAATTATTTTTACAGAAAAAGCATTTTTCATAGAACTTCTAAAATCTTTCAATGCCGTATGGAGATTTTTATCTCGTACCGCCGCTACAATTTCAACTGACATAACACGTTTACATATGCATAGTATTAAGTTTGAACGAAAGGCGTTAATAAAATAATACATTCAACAAAATTTTTAATGTAGCTGGATCGCGGATAACTTTTGAGTCAGCTTCATATCGACCCTGTTTAGGCAAAAGGGCTTAACCCTCCGTTTTTTTGAAAACCGCTTTAATTTAAAAATCACAATCTATACAACTAAATACACGTTCTGTCAAAATGAATTAAGCTGAAAATGCCTAATTATTATCGAAATTCAACTTAAAGACCGACCTACTTAGTTTATATGGAAAGAAAAAAAGAGTTAACGCTCAATTATAATGATTTTCCAAAAATATTTTTTTTAATTATCAGATCAAGAAAATAAAATATTAATTTATTAGTCATCATGCACTTCACATTTGTGTTAATGTGGCTTCGTCTAAAAATCATTAAAAACGTTTTTTGTGACTCCTGTAAAATTTGTTCTGTGAGGGTCAATTTCTTTCACCTAAACACAGTCGATATTTGAGGGCTTAAAGTCAAACCACGCTATCTACAAAATTGCAACTTTACAGGAGGACCAAAAATTGTATTTTTTTATTTTCTTGGAACTCAACAAAAGAGACGTTTAATTAATACCTAATGTTAAAATGTTATAATTTTTTGTTGTTTGACATTTTCATTTTTCTTGTGACAAGAACGGTAATAGTTTATACGATCTTTTGATATTAAATAAAGGCAACTTTATATTAACGTTAAACTTTACAGATGATTTCAGAAGAAACTAGAAAAGATTGACATACCATTGTTCGATCATTATATAGCCAAGAATGTAAAATAATATTATCACAAATTAAAAAAAACGCACTTTTGTAGATAACGTTGTTTGACTTTAAGCACTCGATATTACACCTGACTATATCACCACTAATTAAAATTTTACATATTTTCTCAATATCACACTTTAATCCGCAAACCTTAATTATGAAGCCAAACAGCAAATTCACGTATACTATTCATGGTATACTAATAAATCAACCAAAAATCACGTCACACTTTGATGACCTTATATGAAAGAATGATTTATTGCGTATACTGAACGTTTATAACCAAATAACTATCATAAAAGTCGAGTCAGTAAATTACAAAGCAATTGAGACTGTGTTGTTGTATATTTATTATTTATATCACGGTGGGTCGTTTAATAAACGATCTTGACGAATGAACCAAATGAAATACGTATGTTTTAATTTTGATACATGAAAATTTGTTAATAACCGTAAAAGCAAGTTAAAAATAATATGTTAAAAGAGCTTCATTCATTTAGTTATAGCCACCGGACAAAAATATAATTTCGATATTCAATTAGTATATAATAGCCTAGGTTTTGAGGACCCACTACTGACCCGCCAGTACACGCAATAACAATGATGCGCAGTTGCCTTCTTGAAACTTTCACGAATGAAATGTTTTTACCTCACATATCGACCCTATTAAGGTAAAAGGGCTGAACCCTCGGTTTTTTAAAAAGTGCTTTTATTTAAAAATCATAATATAAACAAATAAATAAATACAAGTTTTGTCAAAATGAATTAACCTGTACAGAAGTATACACGGACAAATGCTTCCGCTCAAAATTCACTTTGAAGAAGTATAATTGTATATATACGTTAAATACCAAGCAATAAAAAGCTCGTATACATTATTTATGCATCAAATTAACATTATACAACAATAGTATTCCATACATTTTATGTAATTTAAGATTTAAAGCTAAAATAACGAAAAACTTTCTCCCAATTTTAAAATCGTAATTAAAAAAACTTACCCTTAAAAAGTTAAGCCGAAAATGCCGAATAATTATCGAAATTTAGTTTTAGATTTTGAAAAAGCACAATCTACAAAGTTTGTGCGGAAAAGAAAAAAGCATTACCTTAATTTGATTGATTTTCCTTGAATAACTTTTTAAATTATCAGTTCAGGGAAATCCAATTTATTGGTCATCGTGCACTTAAAGTTTGTGTTGATGTGGCTTTGACTGAAAATTATTAAAAAAACCTTTTTTGTGCCTCCTGTAAAACTTGTTTTATGAGGTTTGATTCCTTTTGCTTAAACAAGGTCGATATGTTTTTAAAACTGTCCGTAGTGGAGCCGCATGGGACGGTATCACCATGCACCTAAGCGTAGAAACGTATTTAAAATAGGAAATAAATGAAATAATAGTTCTCTTGTCATCTAATCCTCTATGGCATGAAGTATTTTGTGCACCCGGTGTGCCGACAACTCAATCGACCAATCCATGTTCGAGTTTGTAGAGTGTGCGTGAATTCGAGAATCACAGCTATTGACAGCAGATGTTGCTTAGAGCACAGCTACTGATGCACGTGTGCATTTGAGGCGTGTATTTCCAAAGTCAACTTGTTCCAATTAATTAACGCCAAAAAACTGTTTACGATATCGATATTACATAGTTTTTGTTATTTGCAGTGTAAAATACAATTTGCAATAGCGATAACAAAAAATATGTAATATCGACACGATAAACATTTTTTTGGCATTTGCCATAAATTTGTTGAAGTGGAATAAGTTCACTTTGGAAAAACACGCCTCATATTTTCATTAACGTTGGCATAGCCGCGTGTCTAGAAACGCTTATATAAAATCTCATATTAAAACAAGTAAAAAACAGTAATTGCAGTAATTGCAGTGGCGTACCTAGGAATTTTGGGCCCTCATGCAAAATTTACGCAAAGTCCTTACATGATTTTTGAAAGATGAGATGAAATAATTATCGGTCTGTATTAGTATCTACTAACTGTTGCACATTAAACTATAAACAAAATAAATTTATAAGAAAACTAATTTTAAAATTTCTTTTTTCTCGATTTAAGGTTTGCAAAATCACTAATAAATTCTTTAAGCTCCGTTTTCAATGCATACTAGTGTTCAATACAATGCGAGACTATTCAGTCTAAATTTTCCAATTGAGTATCGTTTGTAGTGTTTTACAATTTGTAATTTACCTCTCAACACTCGCTACGGTTATCAGAAGGTTAAACTATAATAAAAACACGGTGCATACTTCTGAAAATTCATTTTCCAAACAACCGTATTTCTCTTTACATTTTATTAGTAGATGTATGTACTTGGAATACTCTCCATGCCATACATCGTTTTTAGTAAGAAATGCAATTTTATTTGAAATCGGCTATCGAGTGTAGATAGATTAAGGGCCATCTGGTCAGCGAGGTTACTACGCCACTGAGTAATTAGTACGTAGTCTTGTCATTTGTGTTTTATTTGAAACTTGTGTCAAAATAAAATAAATGTAATTGTGGAGGTCTTCGCGTTGCAATGGATATGAGGACGGGAATCTATAATGGTGACTAACTGGTGCGTATTTTATCTGATAAGATTTCCCTAAAAGGCAATGGTGTTATCAGAAGACATTTTAAACAACACCTTCCGTGGATAGTTGTTAAGTTATAACGATACTATTGTGAAAGTCTACGATCGGAGATACGATTAATCGATTGAGTCAGAAGTCATTTGTCAAATGGTAACATACGACAATGTGCTGCGTGAATTATGATCATAGCATGGTTTTGGAAAGTTGATCAAATCATTCTATAATTTCATAAATAAGTTATAGCTTGTATACCGAAAATACTAAAGAATTCCTTATTTTTTACTAGATTTTTTAAAAAAACTATGGTACAAAGTGTTATGCCTTATGCGTGGTTTAAAGGATTTCATCCCCGTCACGTATCCGCCAGCATTCAAAGCTCCATATCGTCGTCAACGGGAAAATATCTACCATGTGGTAAAAATTGTATTTTAAAACATCGAAAATACACTTTGTAGTATTAAAGTAGAGGTTCCAATCCAAATATTTGGTATTCGAATATATTTGGACTTTTTCTATTATTCGATACTCGAACAGTTGAGCAACTATTCGAATAATATTCGCATTAATCTTCAATGAAATATATTGATCTTCACAATTTGATGAATATTTTCGATAGATTTGTCCACAAGTAATAATTATTAGTTATTTGCTCAACCAATTTGATCCATTGTCCTTATTCCAAATATACTTGTAAAAACCTGCGCAACTTTTGCCAGCAATAGCATTTGAGAGCTAGACCCTCGGATGAGTTATACACTCACCTACGAGGGCGAGTTTGTAAATATTAAATTTTGAAAAGGGTGGTCATTATCTGGATAGGGCTGCTATTTTACTTCTCTTCTGTATCTTTACAGTAATGGTTTCAGAATATGATATTATAGGTCAAAATAGCATAAAATGAACATAGCTCACATATCGTTTATTCAGCTTTAAATTAGTATTGTGACTGGAAGGTTGTACTTGAGATGAACCAAAGATAGAGCCAATCTTGACAGTGTATCACTTTACAGTGATATTGTGGTCTGGAATTAGAGATCACTTCTCATATTCCATATAACATTATCATGATTCATACTACACAATACAATAATTTTAATACATTATTGTAATAATAATAAATTTTAAAGCGGATTTGCGCTAATTCTACCAGATAAAATAATAGATAATACAAATATAAAATTCTCATACCTATTACGATCTCGAATATCGTTCGTTTTAAGTTATCAGCTGATTTATATTATATTATATTTACAAGACCATGAATTCGTATTATTTCAGATGTACGCAAGATAAGAATACCTCAAACATGGGTCATGTGTAAATTTTTGTAGTCTATATTTTTTCGATTACATATCCGTTCCGAGATGGAGCACATAGGACCATCAGAGTGTGAAATTTTTTTGTCTTTTTATAGTCCAGAGCCAGGCCTAAAATCATTTCTTGCTGGCCAGCAGTTCTGCGACGACAACGAGGTGAAGTATGCTGTTACTACGTGGTTTGCATCACAGGCGGGAATGTTATATACAGGAGTATAGAAAAACTTGTACTCCGTTATGGCAAATGTCTAAAAAATCGTGTAAATTACAAAATAAAAATTTTCCGCTTAAAGGTTTGTACTTGACAATACAATAAAAAAATGTTTATATGCGTTTGTTTTTGTTTTACCTCTCCAGGAGTGAGTTTTTTTAATTACATTTACACTGTTTGTTGAGTTTTTTTTATTATCTAGCTTTAAATATTGAATTATAATAAATGTGCGCTATACTATATTTGTATAATGCTTAAGTGATGCATAAATAATATGCACGAGTATTTTATTGCTTCGTGCTTTGTGATACTTCTTTAAAGCGAATTTCGACAGTCACAGGAACCTTACTTTCTTGATAGCCTCGTATAACTCATATTTATGTTAATCCAACATCGAAACTTTTATGAGTTTTTTGTATTATTTCCGGCTATCTCTCTATTATGCGAATAGTTGCTTGCACAAAAACACCGCATAAATAGAATCAATAAAAAACCACACCAAAATAATAATCAGTTCCAATTTCTCATATATTTTACTGTCGATGAGAAAGAATCGTAAAAGTAAATTATCATTATGTCACACAGTTATCTGAAATCAATCAAATTAAAAATAACTAAAATTCATTGTGAGGTCAAGATTGCTGGCATAAAAAAACTTTTCTAGCCTCTGCTTCTTGCTTGCTTGCTCGTGTTTTTCCCCTCTATAATGACATTACACAGTGCTATTTTAAATTTTAATTCTTTGAAGATTTACCCGAAGTCGTATGCATGGTGAAATCTGATGTAAAGAAGATAAATGTAAAACCGCGTAAAGGTGAATTCGTGTAAATAGAAACCGCATAAATGGTGTAACGGATAAATTCCATCCGTAAAATATATTTGTATACAAAATATTAAAACCCATGTTATTATTTCAATATATTGGTTTTCCACCAACAATTGACATTAAGTAAAAGGTGCGTGCCGTACAGAGAAGCGGCTGCGTCAGACGGCACCGTAAGAGGCATAAGCATTTTTTAAAAAAAATCACAATTAAAGGTGGTTTTAAATGAAAAATGTTTAAGGGGCGGCATTTCAAAGTCTTGTATCATATTGAGAAAATATACCGTACTGTCCTGCTAAGTAAAACTAATTATATTTAATTTACCTATCAAATGTGATTGTTTTTTTTTAAATGTTAATTAAAATGTTTTGGCCTTCTTTTTAGAAACGGATGTAATGTTTTGTGAGAGTGATATATTTTATCTAATGGACTATAAGTCCCATCAATTCCATCTACCTAGTGAATAATTTATAAACAACGACGACAGTATAAATGTTTTTTACACACTAACAACTGTCTTGGGGAGTTCTTCCTGGAAGACTCTCAGCAGTTTTAACGTCGTTGCGCTACGGTATACGCTCAAACGGTATGAATAAATGGCGGATAGTATTAAATTGCGCGATTATTTTTATGAAATACCATGTTTCTTGTGTCGACTTGTAATGAGTTTTTATTATTTGCAAATCAATCAGATTAAACAAAGTATTTTCACAATATATGATAATAAACTGATATGATTCCATGAACTGTTACAAAATCAATTATTTTTCTCGTGAGTATTATAAAGAATACGACGATATATTGTGATAAAATCTTATTCAAGTCGCAAATAATGTTTTGGATGCTTCGAATCTCAATGTAATGCGTTTCGCCTATCTAATATAGTGTTCCGTACATATCTCGATATTATAATATAAATTGCTTGATAATTCGAATCAGAAAGTTGGAATATGAAGTGGGCGTTTGTCTCGATTTTCGCAATAAATAAATAGTGTTCTTAGCAGTTTGTGGAACCAATAAATCAAATGAAGAATATCGTTTTAATATAATATAATTTATCCGGAGACTATGGCACGCCTAGTTTCCTTATGAAACACTACATAATTAAACATATAATATATAGTATTTTTGCTGGCATTACATTGCCACGAGCAGTGGGGGCTTTAGCTAAAATTAATGGGGGTGCTGCTCTAAAAAATTCTAAGGCTTTGTTTTAAAATTGTGTAAAATAAAACAACCGAAAAATTTGAATCAAATAGAATAAATAACTGGACGCAGGATAATATACTTTATCACATTCAAGAATATGGTACACAGTTTTTAAGCACAACATACGCAGAATAAAAAAGATACCTTCCACTAGCACGCCAGCTGGAGCGGCAGTGCTCTCTCTCTCTCCTTCACAGTCTTGCGTGCAGCTTCCGATGTGCGCATGCGTACAGCAGTCAAACACCACGCCGCTGAAACTGTGGAGCGCATATTTCCATACAAAGATTTTTGTATATTTGTCATAAACTAGTGGATGGTTACTGACATTAGGCTTAAGGATTATATATTATACAAGCGTAAAGAAAAAAATAAAGAAATAAGGACTCATTATGATAAATTTTATCGATAATATCAAATGAAAATAGGGGGTGCTGCAGTTTTACAGTGCCTATACGCGATGTGACATTGCCCACGAGGAAACATGTTGATGATAAAATCGACATTTGAAAAGACTTAAATGTTTAAGTAAATGAGAACCAACATCTCCGAAAATAATGAAATGACCCTGGAGCTTGCAAGCAGACTAAAATTTTACACCGCGTTCTTTGCGTTGAAGAGCCTATTCAGGTGTAAAATTATGTCAAATAAAACAAAATTCCGGATTTATAATTTATATATAGTTCTGTATGGATGTGAAACTTGGAGCCTGCCAGAGAAAAATGAAAAGGCTATGAAGATATTCGAAAATATGGATACTTGTACCGGTCGAGGAAAATAAATGATTACTAATGCTGAGCTCAGTAAATAATTTATCCGCAACATAGTCAATATCTTAAGGGCAAGTAGACTAACATTGTTTTTTCACCACTATTTACCCGCTAGTATTAGCAGTTGCGATTGTTCACGGCCGCCTTCCTGCCACCGCAATAAAGTATCTTTGATTTTATTTGAACCATTCCCGTAGCAGAACTGCATGGGATAGTATCACCATGCATCGAAGTGTGGAAAGTAGGTCATGTTGTGACGTGTGAAGAATCTAGAATTCTCAAGAATGTGTTTGATGGAACTCTAGTAGACACTCGGTCCGTCAGCCGCCCCAGAGTGTGACAAGTGGATGACATAACTAGATATGTAAAAATGTTGAGAGTGAATGACTGGAGAGAGAATGATAGAGACAGAGGGGCCTGGAGGGAGATTGTGCAGTCGGCTATGAACCTGAATGGATCATAAGCGAAGGTTTATCGAAGTAATTACTGTTGTGAAAATGTTGTCATGCACGCCTGGAAGTATATCGACCCTGTTTAGGTAAAAGGGCATGACCCTCAGTTTTTTGAAAAGTGCTTTTATTTGAGTACTAAATCACAATGTACTAAATACACGTTTTGTCAAAAAGAATTAAGCCGAAAATACTGAATTATTATCGAAATTCAGCTTTAGATTTAGAAACAAGAATGACCTAATAAGCTTCTATGGAATGAAAAAACCATTAACCTGTTAAATGCCAGAGACGAGTTAACTCGCACATCTTAACATGTAGTTACTAGACAAATTTGAATATTTTGCATAATTTTAAATATTAAATCGCAGATATTTGATTATTTGATCATTAAAACTAAGTAATTACAAAGAAACATTCAATTTATTTTAAAATACATATCATAAAGTCCTATTTTTTGTTTAAAATGTACACTTGTTGGATTGTAGCATTATGCCTAGCACAGAAAAGGTTAAACCTCAATTTGAATGATTTTCATTTAATATTTTTTTGATTATCAGAGCAAGAGAATAAAACACCAAATTATTAGTCACCATGCACTTCAAGTTTGTGTTAAATGTGACTTGGACTAAAAATCATTAAAAAACGTTTTTTGTGCCTCGTTTAAAATTTGCTCTGTGAGAGTTTTTCCAAAACATTGTCGATATATTAAAATGTTTTTTAAACGCCGTTAAGATTTATTAATTATTATATAATAATATATTCAAATTTTGTACTGATTGCAACATTCAGAAGTATTGGGGAAAAATGTATTATTTTATGGCAATAAAACTACACTGCTGCATTTTAATTACAATAATTTACATCTGAATCCGTTATAGTGATCATGTTTCTAGTTTTGGGCGCAGCGTCGTTTTCATAATATATTCCTGTCGACAGTATCGATTGACATCTCAATATACTACATAGAACGCAGCATGTTCCGATAAAACTGTATCGTACAGAACACAATTACGATAAAAAAAAACCACACAAGGGTCAGTTTCGGAACCTACTGTGACGCTATGCAAGTGTTGCCAACATGATATTTATGAACCTCATAAGCGGTGCCTATATTTTTTTTCGATTAAAATTTAACCGACGAAATATTTTTTATTACATAAGCTGACGTGAATTATTGAAACAAAAATGAGCATACTCTAACCTAAGTCTAAACTTTCAAAGCGTGATGTGAACATATTTTTTTTTCAAATATTTCTTAATATACATGTGAATAATTAATAAACAGTGTTATAATTGCGTTGAATTGCATTTTGTTATGTTTTCCAATTCGATAAATAAATGCGTAACTTTTATTAGTAACCTCATATTCTACATAAACCTAACCGTATGCAATATTGTATTATGCACTGAACCCTTTTTACACGGTTTCAAAATAACGCGGTGCTATATCTTTTGCATGTACTTACTACTCAATACTACGCGTATCACAACGTAGAAAAAGGGTGGCCAACCTATGGCGTATGTGCCAAACGTAGCGCACTGGATGATTGTAAGTGGCGCATTACATCCTTGTGCCTACAATATTACTATTAACTCCAACCACGAACGTAAGGAAGTAGAACAGATGTTTGAGTTATACGGCGCATCTGAACTCGTATGTGAAAAAATGACGCGTGGTATGTAAAAGATTGGCCATCTCTGACGTAGAACAAGCTCTGCATTTTTAGCGTGATTTGACCACTCGTATGACTCGTTACCAAGATTCATACAAGAAACTCACGAAAAACAATCACTGGGATCGATAATAGAATTTTTGTTTGAATCCAGTAAACCCGAAAATTTTACAAGAAATATTTATTACACAGGCTATTGATATCCCAAGTGATGAAAACGATGTCGTGCCAAATGTGCGTAAATGGGTTAATTTGTTGTCTCATAATGAATAATCTTTGTTACGATTTTTTTTAACAAAATTAAAAAACAATGAGCAATCATGAATTTTGTTTTTTGTTATCCATTGATTTTTATACAATTAAACTTATCTGCCATTATTTTTTATTTTAGTATACTTTTTTACACGGTATTGCGTGGAACGTATCAACCTTATAAAAAGAGAGTCCGGAGTTCTCTGAATATTGTACATTCTCTCCCGTCACCCAGCCCTCTTCTTGTGTTGCCAATAATTAAAAATTATCGCCATTTATAAATGCGTTTATTGTTTGATCTGTATATGCGAATTTCGGACTGCTAATATGTAGGGAAAATGTAACTCTTGGCAACACTCACAGATAGGTCAAATATATTCATGTAACATAAATCACGCAATACGGCCTGCAGAGGTCTTTGGACGAGTAATGACTTCAGATAGCGGTGACTTACACCCGTCCATCTGAAATCAATTACTCCCGTTAGGAAAAGGGACACTGTCAACGGTACATCACATACGCCTTATATGAAAAAATGCGTGGGTGCTATTGAAAATTGTTGACACTGTAAATAAAGAACGATTTTTAACATAAACTTAAATAAACTGGCCTAATATGACATAATGGAATATATTCTATGACACTAGTAGATTTCATTGATTGCGTTCACAACATTTGCAGATGCTAAAAGCATTCAACCAAGATAAAGAACCGCCAACTTACTACGGTAAAGATTTTATATGACTTAAATGCGAATACAAGCGCATGCCACCGAGAAGAAAAACAAAAACGAATAATAAACCTTTTTTAATGAATCACTGGTTCAATTAGTGTAAATATTATCAGCCTCACATAGAAACCTGCTGGACTGCATGGGTACTGGGTGGATTTAAGCAAATCGACCGTTTTAGGCAAAAGGGATTAACTCTCATAGAAGAAATTTTATAGGAGGCACAAAAAGCGTTGTTTAATGAATTTTAGTCAAAATCACATTAACACAAACTTGAAATGCATGATGACAAATAAATTAATGTGTTATTTAAAAATCATTTAAATTGAGGGTTACATCTTTTTGTCTTTCCACACAAACTTAGTAGCTCGTTCTTTT
>JAPMAE010000814.1:8809-22040 GCA_036584705.1 Rhyacophila sp. 25_7 | reverse complement strand
TATGAAGATTAATATAGGCAATACCATATTATTACCACTTCCAAGAAATAAAAAGGGTCCATACGGCTTGATCGCATATCACCATCATTGTTTGTCTTGTTTATGTAACAACATGTTAGGCAGAAAAGTTTTAGATGCATTAATACTGGATGCTGAAACGACATAAGATGATTCAAGAAGACCGGCCAGTGACTGACTGATAAATGAAATATGCGGTATCTATGTGCTATAGCATGACGTGGTTTAATAATAATAAAAATATGAAGATTAATATAGGCAATACCATATTATTACCACTTCCAAGAAATAAAAAGAGTCCATACGGCTTGATCGCATATCACCATCATTGTTTGTCTTGTTTATGTAGCAGAGAGATCAAAACGTAGGGTAGGTACTTGATGTACAGGTATTGTATACCAGAGAGTGTAAGAGTCTCTTCGTTTCTCATATGAAAAAATAGTAACATTTTTACGCGTCGGAACGTGGTGCATCGTATCTAGTTGTATCGTCAATTTTACTTTAAACATGATACTAAGATGTCTTTGCAGTTCTGGCAGATGGGTATAGGCAGTAATAATTTTATTCAATGGAAAGGCAATATTTCCACGCAAATGATATCGTAGAAATGGTTAGATGACTTTTGTTACCAATGGTGGCAAGTCTATAGAATATCTCATTGATTTTTTTTATTTGTGTATGTAATGATTGTATCGAATAAGGGCAGTTACTTTTATAAAATTGGATTTCCTCTATAAATGGTTTAGGTTTAGACGACTAAACTGATCGAGTATTAAGCACATCGGGTTTATAAATATTTCTTAAGCACTACGGTGCACAGTGATACTATCCCGTATAGTTCAACTACGG
The DNA here is from genome assembly GCA_036584705.1 of Rhyacophila sp. 25_7. Lineage (NCBI taxonomy): Eukaryota > Metazoa > Arthropoda > Insecta > Trichoptera > Rhyacophilidae > Rhyacophila > Rhyacophila sp. 25_7. The sequence continues at coordinate 21,173 of JAPMAE010000814.1, read as the reverse complement.
AATTGGTTAAAATAAAGTGAAGCAAATAAAATAAATTAAAAAAAACTCTTTTAGTGACAACGGAAATATATATGTTGTTTGATTTTTTCGTGGCTATTTTTATTGTCATAGAATCACGGAATTCAAATTGGGATTGTCAGCACACAAACATTTGCTGTATAAAAAAAATAACTTTATGTTAAATATATATGTATATATGACCCTATAATTTAAGTATAAATTCATTTATTACGAAAATATGCTCAGTGTGTTGGAGTGTTATGCAATTTATAAGTAGATTTTTTCCTGTTTTCGTTACGTTCATTTTTTAATTTCGAAAGTAGCCCGGTTTAAAAAAAAACTTCTTTCGTTTTGTTGATAAATTTGTTGCCTTATTAGCGTGAGCTTATTTTTTATGCGTATTAATTTTAAAATTAAGATTCCGAATGTGTATCATCCTTAGTATAAAACCTTTTTAATTAAATTCCATAGTAACCTGCGCTAACCTCATAATTTACACATAAATTAGAAAAAAGTATTTAATATTTTTTTCTCTTGGTTAAAAAATTTCATCAGTATTAGTTATGGGATACTAGACGCCAGTGAACCATTTGTAAATATTTACATGCACGGTTAAAAAGTTTTAAGATAAGGCTCTTCCCGGAGTATATGGACACAAGTCACTTGCATAAAACAAATTACTAGTTTTTTCGAATCGTGTAGATAATATTCACTCGGCTTCTGAGACGACGGAATTTAATTGGCTTTAAAAAAAGCTTGTCTCATAAAAATGCAATATAGGCATTCTCAATTAATGGTCAAACTATGTTCAATGTTTTATCCTCACTTCAAAAGTGTAGGAAAGTTGTATTATTTATTTTATATTCCCATTTGTTCTCGTAAATACATAAAAAGATCGTATTAACCACTTCATGCTTGAGTTTTTTTCTATAAATTTTCCAAAACGAACGATTTCTTTATTGCAATTTAAAAATCTATGTATAACAAGAAAACATGGGATTTTTCTTTTTCAATTATTTATTGTAAAAAATGAATTGAAAACCTAACAAAATACAATCTCTTTTTATAATAGCTTAATGCTATCTCAAGTTCAATTTATTTCTTCATTTTTTTTGACATATTTTGGACATCTCAAATTATTAGTTTAATACGTTCATAATATGAAGATATATACAAAATTTAAATATGTATATAAACTTATCATTTAAACAAACAGTATACAACAATTAGAGGGTCACAATTCAGCATTGATTAAGATTATGTAAAATGACCTCATAAGTTGCTATGCTGCAAGACTTTGAATTTCAAAACCCTTGAAGAACATTTCAAGTGCGCAAATCTCAACGATTTATGATCGCCCGATCACTTGAATACATGATTAATATAGACCACGTGACCATGGATATACTGATCCATTTAAAAATATAGAAATCGTACATTTGCAAGAGCGAACGTAACGCCAAGGTCCGCTCGTTTGAGTGCTAGTGCGGGCGTAAAGACGTGTTCAAATCCCCCGTACCGATACGGGCAAGAATATGGGGTGGTTAGATATTTTAATAGAAAAAAGTTGTTAGCGTAATAAAATAAATATAAAACAGTCGTCGTTTACAGGAAATGAAAATATACTTGAAAATTAATTGTAATTGCATATAATACTGTTACGTATTGTCGTACTATTTTTGTCTATCTATGTGCTTTTAAAAAGAGTACGAAAAATAATTATACATTCAAATATTGTGACTAATAATTGAAAGCAATATATAATATTATAATATATACCAAACAGTGGCGTTTTAAAGTATTGTTAGACTTAAGACAGAAGTTCGCTAGGTTTTTTTAATTGTCCTTGTAACATAACTGTATTTTACAAGATATGCGAAAAAGTATGTGATGGAGTCATTTGCTAATTTACATTAGTTTTAAGCCATCATTGAATGAAATTGTTATTAACTACAAAAAACTCGCCGGCCCAAGCTTAGAAGTTTGCAAGAGCTCTTCAAAATCATCTCTACCCCATCCTAGCGTTTGATTGAATATGTATAAACTTTTATTATTAAATCTAATTTTAACTACTCGTATGACCTGGACGAAAAGGGTATAGAAAAGTTTTCACATATAATATTTTTATACCGCCAGTGATTGATGGAATATCATTAATTTTTCAGTCATCCATCATAATTATCATTGCAGACTGAAAACTCGTTGCATGTTTGTCAACCGTGGCTTGACAAAAAATGTCTGCCACTTACGTTCATGAAAAACCAAAAGCAATATTTAATTACTGGAGAAATTCAATGCGAATGAATTATTTATACGTTTATGATTTATGACCGATTATTACTTACGTTTTAATGTAGGTCGCCGTGAAATATTTGCGAGGGAAATAATTGTTTTACGTCAATCTATTTACACATTTAGAAAGAAAATAAAGTTGAGTGTTACTCATAAAAAATACAGTAATTTTTCTAGTTGTCGATACAGGCTAAAGCTCGTACTACGTGGCAAAGTGAAAAATATATTATATCAAATAAAGAAAAAAATTTACGTTCTTCTCCATTATACGCGAATTCAAAAAACAAATAATTTCGAGAAATTCTTAATATTTAGATTATTTTATTGAATAATTGGTAAAACTATAATTTCTTCATTTCAGTTTGCATTAAAAAAAATATCAATTATTTAATAAAAATAAGCTAAATTTTTCAGAATTTTGAAGGTAGAATTCTATGAAAACATTTTTATTTATTTTGAGTATTTTTTAAAATACCAATCGTTGGTAAATAGCCAATGTATGTATTGAAATAATAACACCATTTTTACATATATTTATTTCCATTGAAATTATCAGTTGAAAATGTAACAAACGTAACGGTCTTACAAAAATGTATTTGTAGAAATATTTACAAAAACTTTAGTAATGATAAAACTCAATATTGTTGAATTATTGTATAACGAGTATGGGTGTCATAAAATTTGTTTAAATATCATCACAAATAATTTTATTTTTACATTTTACTAACTAAAATATTTTTTCTTGGGCTGAAACAAATGCGTGTATTCTTGACATATCTTACTATAAAATATGATACAAGTTTAAATCTATAAATATAACATAAAATAATGTTATAAATTACTTTGGGAATATAAATATAATATAATAAGGTTTTGAATATACATCTACAAATAATTTCTATTGATAATTTTATTATTTAGTGTTATATTGGAATAAAAACAGTTTTAACAGGTATTTCTATAAATATATTTATAAAAAAAAACAATTTCCAATACTGGTTTCTCGTTAGAAAGTATTGTAATAAAAAACCGGTGTTTTGTCAATATATATATATATATTATTTTATTAACATTATAGCACAGTTCATTACGTATATGCAAATTCAATTTTATCGCTTAAACGATTATTGCATAACATGGCTCTAAGTTTTAATAAAATCCAACAAAAGACAGTTTTATTTTGTTTGCATGAAAATAAATATGTACTTCTATTTGAAATTATTAAAAATACTATTGAAAAAATGTTTTTTTTTAAATATAATTCTTACCGTAATCGTTACTTCATAGATCCCATAAAAAACTTAAGTATTGTACATTTTTTTATAGATACAATTTTAAATTTAAAAAATGCAGCAATGAAAATTATATTTAACGGTGTATAATTTTGAGTATTTATTCGAAAGGAAATACTCGACTACAGCAGAATGGTTTCATGAAAATTTCCCAAGTTAATCCCCGTACAAGCGGCCTGTCATGGAAATACGATATACTGTCAGGGGCGTATCGAGGGATTTACATCAACGCTGGAGATAAATTGGATTATTTACACGGGCGGTGTGCGCGCCGGAAATAAATATTAAATATTCAAACGATTCATCTCATAGTTTGTAACATTACTCTTGAAAGTATGCATTGGCATCCATTGTCACAGCACTGAAGCGTTACGTAATGTTTTCGGGTGTGATAATAAAGTTTTACCCCTAACAAGATGTTAAAAGTTTTGTAAGGTTTGCCTTAGCAGTTCTGTATGGGTTGTTTTGTTACTATCTTTACTTCACCAAATTTAACCGTAGTGATTTTGGGCTGTAAAAATTTATAATGCTTTATAATATAAGTATATTTTTGTGTAATTAATTAAATAGATTTAATCACAGCTAAATTTGGTCAAAACCAAATGCTACTTATTCAATCCCTACATACGTTCAGTGCTGTTATATCGATAGAAAATCATTATCATCAGCTATCTGCAGCAAATTATAAAAGTACGGTAGTACGGTTATACGAGGAATTAGGTGATAAGGGAATGGACTATACAGACTCTTTTATATCCAAAGTTAATATGAGATGGTGGACTTACGAGTATGTTAGTCACGTGCTGAGAATACCTCAATTAAATTGGGTTTGGCCATGGATTTGATTGTCTCAAGAGGCAGTTAAAAACTAACTATCCACCAGATATATTTAGTGAAGTAACGAGATGCCGGACATGATATGGAAAAATGTAAAAAAACTGACTAGCAGTAGAAACTCATGTATGCAACATATGCTCAGATTAAATGACGTGATATGGTTAATGAAGAAAAAATAATAAAAGACGATATATATAGATTATTATTATAGAATAAAATTGGCAAATTTTAATCTATTCAACGCTTTAATGAATAAGTCTTTTTTGAATGTAACTCAAAAATAAGAACAAAAAAGTAAAAATTTTAGAAAACATAATTTTTTAGAACTGTACAAAACGTTTATATAAATTGAACTAGACAAAATCTCATTTTAATGAAGTAAACTTTTCAATATAACGAATGTACTAAGTATATTTAGTATGTGTTGATATTTATTCTGTTTTTAAACACACGCACAATATATGAAGATAATTTTTAGACTTATGTGCGATATTTCGTTTATTCCATAACGATTCATACGATCTCAATATATTGTTTTAACTATGTACTCGTTCTGTCTATTTTATATTATTCCGTTATTTTATTTATGTATTTATTCGGCATATTATTAAAATACTATGGTTTTAATATCTGAAATTGATATAAAAGTAATCTTTGCAACAATAACCTATAATAAATAATATAAATGTAGCAATCGTTAGTTTAAACTATCATATTGAGGTATTATTAGTTTCAAAATTTTGCGTATTACCATAGTAAAACTTTTCGGTAGAAAAAATGATAATTTTAACAAATATTGTAATCAACACCATTTGCACGTCATAAATGATGTAATTGTAACAGTTTTTGCTCTAAAGTTAAATAATTCGATAAAAAAATCAAAATATAAAGAAAATAATAAAAGAAAATCTTATAAGAGTATTTATAAAAAATGATGTGTTGTGATATATCTATTAAATATTCATGAAAAATATATATTTACGTACATTTAAAGAGAAAAGTTTTTAGATATAACCTACATGTGATATATTTGTTTGGGGCAAATACAAGTTTATTGTACACAAGAAAATCAATTAATAAAAAAAGAACAATGCTGAATTTTTTAATTTATATTGAAGTTATAATTATTGAAGAGAATATTCATACATCAGGACTAAAATTCCTGCCAAGAAATCATTGTTTCTCCCGGCTGATTTAAATGATTTAAAAATAATTAACCCTCACAGAAGAAATTTTAAAGGAGGCACAAAAAACGTGTTTTAATGATATTTAATCAAAGTCACATCCACACAAACTTGAATTGAATATAAATTGATGTTTATTTATTCTGATCCAATAATTGAGGCTTCATTCCTTTTGGCAGAACACATTGTGATTCTTAAATAAAAAAAACTTTTCAAAAACTGAAGGTTACGCCCTTTTGCCTAAACAGAGAAACAGGGTCCATATTCTTTTGAAAGAGGCTGTAGAAGGTTGTTTTGCTTATTGTAATTTATAGGTGTGAAAGATACTTTGTCATCAAGAATGATGACAAATTTCTTTAAGTTAAGCACAGTCAACTGTCATATTCCTTTATATAATAAAATTATATACTTTATAGGTAAATACAAAGGTACATGAATCAGTGAAGCATTGGACGAGGCTTATAGGAACTTGCTTGAGCCTTTTACTAAATTAAGAATAATATTATTGAAATTTATGCAAACTAATGAAAGTTAATTTTTCACTTATTTTATGGTTTGTTATGTATTTAAATATATTTTTATAATAATATATTACCCCAAGATGAAACATATGGGACCTTTAAAGTAAGAAAATTTTCCTACCATTTATTTATTACTAGAGATAGCTGTATTAGTTCAATGATTTTAGGTCCAAATTCTGGAAACAAATAAAAAAATCATTTCATTTTTTTTACCTACCCAGGATTTGAACCCGCCTTCTTAAGATTGATAGTTGGATCACTGCTGATGTGAAACTGGTTGTTTTAACAATTATTGAGTGTTTTGTATAAGAGTGATATTAAAATCCTCCTCTCAGAACATCGCAAACTATGACAAAAGCACTGAGATTATGTATCCGCTTGATAACATTTTGGCATCTCAGTACTAGAAAAAGTGTATGAAATTACGATGCAGATTTTTTTAGTGAGATAACATGAAAAAAATTTCGTGTAATTTCTTTATATTTTTTGTTTTACATTGATTTTTATAGTTTTATTAAAGTATTTATTTTTTATAATTATAATATATTGTGCACGCCTCTTGATTATTGTGCGTGTGTGTATCATGGCGAATAACGCAAGGGTTAATCCTAAAAAATAACAGTTAAAATGGAAGCAATTATATTTGACCATTTTGGACGGTGCTATGTGAAGCCTGTTTGAAACTATTTCGAAAAAAGCAATCATGCCGGTTTTTTTGTTTTTATACAAATATTTAATTTATTAAGGCTTTAATAGAACGCGTTAAGCTCGCCGCCAATAGTGTGCAGAAAAAGCGAGGAATTCATTGATACTTATTTTTTATCACTATAGTAAAATAGTACGATGTACAGATATTGTTTGATTAGATAAGTATGCAAAATACGGCAATAAAAACCATAGTGAATAAATATACTTTCTTCCAGAATATTAATTAACGTTTTAAAGTAGTATTTATATTATTTAAAAAATCTACTAAAATGTTTTTATTTTTTTAATATAATAATAATAATAACATAGAGTTTTACAACCATTTAGACAAAATTTGATTTCTAGTATGATATGAATTGTTTATTCAATTGTAACGTTGATACTATAAATTTTTTGATATAGACAAAAAAATATGTAACAAACGTTCGTCGACAAGCTTACTTAGGCGTTTAAAATGACGCATTCTTTGTGATTGTAATTCTCATGTCAATAAATAACATAAATTATTTATAGATGGTCTTAAAATCAAAAATATTATAACCGATATCCTAATAATAAATTTAATGGTTTTTTCTTTTAATAATATATGCTCCAAAACAGAGCAATCGATTTCCACAATGTGAAGATTCCGCTATCAAATTTTCAATGAATAATAATTATTTGATTAACTCAAATAAATTGGTCCTTGCCCTGGTTTTGAATGCACTTTTTTTCTTTAAACATTAAAAAAAACTATATAGTCTGCTTTCATCACTAGCAATATTTAAAACTGATACTGTTTATTCAGTTATAAATATTAATTAAATATTGAAGGAAGAATATGTGTAGTGAGTGGGTAACATTGTTAGGTATCATTAATCTAGAACTCTCAAAAAGATTTTTGAGAACTCATTTAGCCTTTAGACTACTCAAGAAGGAGACGTAAGGATAACGTTATGAGAAATAAAGAAATGTAGTAAAATCATCAATTCTAGTTGCCCTCTTTAAAGTAGTAGATGTTGCGTGTTCAAATATTGTTTTTTTTTTTTATTTAAATGTATATTTATTTATATTTTTACCCAAGATATGAACTCAAAGTAGATTAGTTAATAATTGACAGCTATATTATGACTAAAAAAACATTTTTAAATTAAAATTTAAAAACACTGAACATCTCATATGTTTTATTTTGGAGCGAATATAGTATAATACATGTCTTTATGAAGATTTTGCAGTCGGCCAAAAACCCGAATAAATTGTAACGCTGTATGATGATAATTTGTTAACCTTTTCTGTGCCATACATAATGTTACAATCCGGTAAGCTGTGAAGTCTTAAACAAAAATAGAAACTTATTATTTTTATACGTATATTGAATATTTTATAATCATACATTTGTTATTAATAACCATATTATGATCATATCTCTGCGTTTTTATATTTATAATTATACAAAATATTCAAATAAATTCAACAGCCTACCATCGAAAACAGAGAAAAGATTAAATAAAATCATTCATTTTGTTAAAATAAATTGTTAATTTATTGATATAATTTCTTAGCGGACAGCCATTCATTATATTGAAATAATAACACAGTTTGTATATTTATTTCCACGAAATATGATTAAATAAAGAAGATCGTTTTCGTCTGCTACAACATTTTTGACTGAAATGTGATCATTATCAGTTTAAATGGATTGAATTCTATTTTTGACGTTGTTTTGACGGCATTATTTTATTTTATACCAAAAAACATTTTATTTGAAGTAGTTCTTTATAATATTTGTAAGGCTCTAATAGACTGTTGTAGTATTTGTAAGTACCTTCCAATGCCGTAATAAATACGAGTGTTCAGTGTATTTTAAAAGTCAAATAAGCGACGAGCATTCCCATTATGGTTTATAAAAGGTCAAGCAATAGCATTAGTATTAAGGTCATTAGTTTTTGGCACCGTAATGGTGTAAATCCACCCGCCATGTTGAATTTTATTAATTTCACTGGTTTTCCGAGATACGCCGCTAGTTTCCGTGTGTCAATTACTTATATTATTATCATTTGTTTAATGTCGCAAATAAATCACAATGCAAAGCATACACGTTACCATTGCAGAATGATTTTCAAATATTATCACAAAGAGATTGTCCGAATTCGTTTCAATTCGCTGACAGTGTTTAAATTATTGCGTATTGTTTAAAATCGAATTTATTCTATTCTGCAGGCAATTATTTGGTGTTATGTGTACGTAATTAGATTTATATTGAAATGTATTTTACGATTTAAAGCTTGAAAGAGAGTTCACCCCTATAACCATGAAAACAACATTTGTTTGAACAACAACAAAATTACATTTGAAAAAACAACAAAATAAAACTAAATAAATTTTGTTTGGAAAATTTTTCAGTATTTTTTTTTTAAATTTAACAATAATTTTAAATGCCAATTATTTTTATCAAATAAATATTTTATATGTATTGATTATAGTTTAAATGATAGACTTCACTCACAAATATGCAGTTAAATTATGTTGACTATTTATTAAAATGAAAATATGTTCAATGTTTCTCAATTTTTTTGGTCCGCGAACATCTTTTGCACTCAAACATTTCAAAAGACTCCCCCAAAGCATGGGCATGTGTAGAAAAACATTCCAGAGTGAGTGGATTAATTTAAAAAAAGAGAGAGTTCATTATTTTTGTTTAATTGCATTGAAACGCTCATATTTTTTATTAACAATAGATTTATTTTTATTTATTTTATCTATATATTTTGTTTATTTTACCTGAAACATAAAAGCATAAATTCTTCAAGTTTGTTCAACTGTCTGCCAGAACTGAAGGACAATGATGGCAAATAGTGAGACATTCATAAAGCTCGAGCTTCCTGCATCATGAGGTGAATGAGTCGATCTCTGCTTATTAAAGAATTTTTCGTACGATTAATTTGTAAGTAAGTTTTAATACGTAGTAACCTATGTCTTTGGGAGGTTCCCAATATATTTTTAGCAGAAAATGCCGAACGTTTAATGTTACGCCTCGGGATATACCCGATTAAGGATGGATTCAGGATGAGGTGGGCAGAGGGTTTTATGGACGCTCCAATTGATGGTCAGATTGACTCGAAGGATTCTTGTACACGAAAAGTAAATCTATTTAATATTTAGGATAGCGAAAAAACACTTTTCTCAAAAGAATTGTAACTAACGCACAAATTTTTATTTATATAATAGAGTCGTTGAATAATATTTTCGAATATCTAGATATGTGAAAAAATAAATTAAAAAAGTTTTTTTATGCAAAAGTATATTACGGGTCATCCATAAACTACGTAATGTTTATTCTTACATTTTTTATCCTCTCTACCCTATCTCCATGTAACATCGTGTAAATATTTAACTTTACTCTCCATTCCCTTCTGTCAAAGATTAAGTAACTTTTTACATTAAATAGAAATGCAATTGACAATCAACTCTACTTTTTATACAACACTTTATTAACTAAAGTACTTTGACTATTATTTAACTCAAAAATATTCTATAAATACTTTTTTTTAAATTCCATATTTTACCATGTAGATATTTAGCTTGAACTTTCGTTTCCTCCTCTCAAAGATTACGTAACGTTCCACATTAAATAGGAATGAAATTTACAATCAACTCATATCCACTTTTTGAGAGTAAAAAGTGTTACGTTACAATCTAAATTAATCCCCCCCCCCCCCTTGTAACGCCATGTAGGCATTGATGGTCACCACTTTCTGTTCCTTAAAAGCATCATGTGGTTTATAAACGACCCTTTATACTTTTAACTCACTTGAGTAATGAAATAATGTATTGAAAGTATATTAAATATTTCTTTGTCATGACTTTATCTTTAGTAACATCTCTGCGTTTTCATATTTAAAATCATCCAAAATATTCAAATTTGTCTAACAAACTAAGATTTAATTTGTGCAAGTTAACTCGCTTCTGGCATCGGTTAATATATGAAACCGATCTTAAAAGCGTCAATTCAATTAGTAATAAAAGATTATAAAACTGTGTTCTTAGAATTTAACTTTTAAATTTCCTTAAAAATATGAAAATACTAATATAAATATATATTTATTTATAGTGTTATTAATATAATGATGAGAAATTTGACAGGTAATTGATAATTTAATGCCGTGAAATATGTGCTTGTAAATATTGTTTTTTCTTTCGTCAATGTAGTTTTTTACAGAATTTCATTTAGAGCATCTCAGAATACATGATACGTAATAGGTATCAGATTGTTAATGGAGGCTTAAAATACAATATTTACTACTACTTTAAGCCCCAATATGTACTTCTCTGGTTTAAGCAAAATTAGCAAATTCTTTATATATTACGGTACGGGGAATGAAGTAATAACGAAATGGATTATGCAGATTCTTATCAAATACATTTTTTGCTCCTGAGGAATAGCTATAAGCTAATTATACAATCTACGACGTTATAAAATCTCTTCCGCACTTCGGTGCATGATGGTACCATCTCTCACAGCGGGCATGTTTTAAATAAAGTATAAAAACGATAATATATTGTGTGTCAAAAATCAAATCAGTTTTTCAAACAACCGTTATAAAACTGAAAAAAGGTAGTTTGTATTTTTGTAAAACAAACGTAAATGTAAATTAATGAACAAATAAATAACGATAACAAACATGATTAGACAAAAGTTTTGAAAGAATGAAATATAAAACTGCTGTTTGGTAGTAAAACATATTTAGTTTTTATTAATACGATTTATTTAATAAAAGCTTCACGCGATGCATCGCTGTTGAGTGGAAATCTGTCGGAACTGTCGATTTTACAGAGATAACATATTTCAAGCTGTATTTCAAACGTCAGTGCCTGGTAAATACGGTGTGACAGGAAACATTTATTTCTTTAATCTAATTGCATGTTGCATACTATTTAGTAACAATATTATTTTGCTTATATTATTTTTAAATCTTTATTTTTCTTTTAACTATATCCAAAACAAAGCATACGAATCTTCACAATGTGAAGATTGTTTTGACAGTTTTTTACGAGTAGTTATCGTCAATTATTGGCTCAACCGTTTCGGGTTCGTGTCCTGGTTACAATATAAATGTATAAACATTTGAAAAACTTTGCAACCGACACGGGCCTTGAACCCGTGACCCTCGGCTCATAAATTGGATGCGCTATCCGCTCACATATGAAAGCGACATTGTGTAAATATCAATCGTTAATACGTACTAAAAGGTACAATTTTATCATATCTTTTTAAAAATCATGTTCGCTATAACATGTAGGACATACGACCTTTATGGAGTAAAATTTTAGTGTTTTATAAGATTTTATTAAATTAAATGAGATGCTATAATCTATTTCGATATATAGTCAACATTACAACATCTCTCTATGCCTCTTTCTCTACGTCTCTCTCAATTCAGTCGTTTACACTCAACATTTTTACATCTCTAGTTAGGTAATCCGCCTACCTCATTTTGGATAGGCATATCAGATTGAGATGCAGTTCAGGCACTTTCATTAAGTGTTTAAG